>CATIWF010119354.1:0-17120 GCA_949630135.1 Balakata baccata
CGTTAGATTGAGGCCCAAGTATTGAAGAAGATGGGATGTTTGTGCAAATGCATTTATATGTACTTAAACCTACATAAAGCTACAGGTGTGGTGTTTGTGTTTCTCCGGATAATATGAAAAATTGGTACTCCAAATTTCTACAATCAAAATAGAATTAAAGCAACTTACCCATATAAATTATGTAATTTATACTTTCTAAATCATTTTTTATTAACTATAAATTAAAACCAACAATTCATGGTGATAACTAATCTTCAAATGGTCCTTTTTTTTTATTTTGTTGTTGGAGAAATTTGAGAGAAAAAAGAGAATGAAGATGAATACAATTCTTGCTGAAAACAAGATGAGGCAACCTTTTGTTTGTTTCAACTGACTTTGAAATTTTCTGTTTTTTTCTTTTTTTTAACTTTTCTAATATTTTTAATAATTTTAAATAATAAATAAATAAATTAATTATTATTATTATTTTCTCTACATATTTATAAGTACTTAGTACCAAAATACTATTTAGTCAAATTGTCTACTTTAATTTAACTATGCCAAATTTCTTTTATTTCAAATTTAATCATCTATTTAATTTTATTTTCAATATTTTGTGTCATTATTTAAATTATAACTAGATACGTATGACTTGCTTTTATTGCAATAAACTGACCCGTATCAAATCTATCTCGTGAACACGTCTAGCTAAAATCTCTATATATGCATGTGTTTCATGTGAATGACATATATAAATTGAATATGTCCAAATGTAATGCGTATCATAATGCATGTGAGAAAGTCAAGAGTGTTACATTTATATTCATGTGATATTGATAAATAAAATGACATGTAAAATGTGTACGAATGACGATTATTACTTGTAATTGTTATTGGCTTGGTACTTTAGAAAAATTTTGATAATTATTCTCATTGAGTTGCAACTTATCAAAGTGCATTATTTTACAGCCAAAGAAGAGTAGTTAGCTCGTTTTGGAGGTGTATATTATATACAAGACATGGATCGTAGGTCACCGGCCGAGCCTCACTAATCTCTCTCCTTGCATTGCACATATGTATAGGAACATGAAATTTGTATTTTGTGTTGTGTATCTGCATATGTATAAATTAGTAAATATGCAATGACGTGTAAATATGTATTTGACCTTGACATTTCTAACTGAAATAATTGAACATAGTGTCTGAATTGTTAACATATGTGATATATTATGTTTATAATCAGGATGTGGTGCTTAGCTGAGCTGTCAAATATTGCAAAGTGATATTAATATATAATTCAAAAAACAATTATCCCTCATTATAAATAGGACTCTGTGTTATTTTCATATAACATACGATAATATAATACAAGTATAAATAATATATATAGGTATGAGGTATTACATCTAGGCTCAATAAAACGATATTTAATTAATACAAATTTCAGCATATCATGCATAAATTTAAAAAAAAAAAAAACTTAAAACTCATGCCATTTATAAACAGTAACTCTATATATACTTTCTATGCATTTTAATCGAGTCTAAAATTAAGTAATCATTATTTTCTATGCATTTGAAATCGACCTGGAATGTCAATAGCATAAAAGAATTGCAGTAAGATAAAAATCAAAATCGTCTGAGTGTACCAAGGCAACAAATCTCCCAACATAGAAAACAAAATATATTAGGATCACTTAATTAATGCATTTGCAAGCATGTACAATCATATTCAGTTAATATTGCTCCAAGTGCCCTCATGAATCCAGTAGTGACAGAAGCAATGGTTTTAATTCGAAAGTAATTTAAAGCAAATTAACCATTGTAAGATGTCAAAGTGCTCAACCACATATAGAGACATAACAAAAATGGCAAACTTGGCTAACAAAAATGGGATTTGGGTGATTGATATTTATAATGAGACAAATGAAATGTGAAATTTAGTTTCATTTTCCAATCCATGGGTTTAAACTTGGAGTTGGGGACTAATCAAAGCTAACTTGCAACTTGATACAAAGACTAATTCATTTGGGTAAATATCACATACTCTAATTTTAAAATACTATTTCGTCGAAAGATTGATTCTACATATCCATGTTCTAAGGTACCAAATTACACATTAAAAAGATACATTTTATGTTGGTCGGTTCCCAAATTCAACAAGTAATTACTTGGATAACCATAATAATATAAAATTTTAATTACCTAATAGAACCTTTCATTTCCATATTCAAATAAAAAATCATTAAATTTTAATCACCTCTAAAATTTTATTAATTTTATTTACTCCTAGATTAAAAAATTTTAACCAAATTTTCATTTCCATCTGACGTAATCTTAATTACCTAATATAACCTTTCATTTCCGTTTTCAAATAAAAAAATCATTAAAATTTAATCACCTCTATAATTTTAATAATTTTATTTACCTCTAAATTAAAAAAAAATTAAGCTAATTTTCATCTTCATTTGAAGTAATCTTAATTACCTAATAGAACTTTTCATTTCCATTTTCAAATAAAAAATTCATTCCATTTGAATCACCTCTAAGATTTTATTAATTTTATTTCCCACTAAATTAAAAAATTTTAACGTAATTTTCATTTCCATTTGAAGTAATCTTAATTGCCTAATAGAACCTTTCATTTCCATTTTCAAATAAAAAAAAATCATTAAATTTTAATCAGCTCTAAAATTTTATTAATTTCTTTACCTCTAATTTATAAAATTTTAACCTAATTTTCCTTTCCATTTGTAGTAATCTGAATTACCGCTAAAATTTTAACTACCTATTTATAATATCAAAATAAAATAATAACACTACATAATATAAAATTTTAATTATCTAGCCGGAATTTTCATTTCAAGTTTCAAACAAAAACCTAAATTAATTACCAGCAATATCCAAATTAATTTCTTTCTTTTTTAGTTCAATAAACTTTTCCAATTTGAATTTCTTATTTTTAGACCAATAAAATTCAAACAAATCCATTTGTTCAGTGCCTAACTCCTACAACCAAATTAATTTCTTTTCTTTTTTCCGTGCATCCACTCAACTATTTCTTTGAAATTACCAAAAAAAAAGACCAAAATTAAATTGCATATAGCAAGATAAGTTCAACATCACATAGTCTCAAAACAAAATATACCAAAAACTAAATAATTAACTCAAACTAATTCCTCTAATTACCAAACAAACAACATTTTGGCACAGAAAAAAAGTGGAGCACATACTAAATTTGTGGGAAGATTGACTAAGCATCCACGGGAACAAATATGTGGGCCACCAGAACTGATCTCAGTTGCTGAAGATGGAGGATTTGAGAATGTAGAGAATGAATGGGGTTGGGGAGGTGTAGTCACAAAATGGCAATGAAGGAGTTTTGGGACCCTTAGGGATTTCAGACAATGTAAGAGCAGGGATGTAGGAGCTAGCGCCGGTGATTACGAAAATGGTGGTGCGAGAGAGGAGCAGTGATGAAGGAGTGCCGGTAGTTACAAAATGCCAGCGCAAGAGAGAAGAATTCGACTGCAGAAAAAGACTGGTGTCCGTATGCTAGGTTACGGTTTAAATATTAAAAGATCATTTGCGGCTGGCGAAAACAAAGCCAATCGCATTTGGTTATAGAGCATTTGCTGCAAGCCTGAGAAAAGTCTAACACATTTGGACGGCCCATTTAAAACTAGCATATGTAGGCGAGTCAGATCTGCTTGTTTGTTCCAAGTATGATCTCAAATATTTTTATTGCAATATTAAATTAGAATATTAATAAATAGAAATAACAAAGAAATAAAATTAAATCTATTGATTATTATTTATTATATCAATAATTAGATATATATAAAATTGAGAAATTCTAATATCTAATAATTAGAATTAAGAATAATAATTATTTTATGATTTATTAAATTAATAAAATTTATTTATTAATATTAAAATATAATTAAATTTAAAACTTATTAAAAATCATTAAATATTAATTAAAATTATTAAATCTTATTAAATTAAAAATAAGTAAATCTTACTAAATTAAAATTAATTATTAGTTAAAAATAATTTAAATTAAATTAAATTAAATAATATTAAAATTAAAATATAAATATAAATAATTTTTTCAGAACATTTGCGATAGGCTTTTTTTAGCCAATTGCATATGCTTATATGGGTCTAGAACATTTACTGCAGGCTTGAGGAAAGTCTGTCGCATTTGGAGAAGCAATTTAAGATGAAATTTGTAGATGAGTCGCACATCTGCTACTTTCGTACTAGATGATATCAAATATTCTTATTACGGTATTAAATTTGAATATTAATAAATAGAAATGATAAAAAAATCAAATAAATAATACTAAATCTATTGATGATTATTTATTATATCAATAATTAGATATATTTAAAATTAAAAATTCTAATAATTAGAATTAAGAAAAACAATTATTTTATGTTTTATTAAATTACTAAAATTTATTTATTAATATTAAAATAGAATTAAACTTAAATCTTATTAAAAATCATTAAATCTTAATTAAAATTATTAAATCTTATTAAAATAAAAATAAGTAAATCTTACTACATAAAATTAATTTTAAGTTAAAAATAATATTAATTAAAATTAATTTTTCTAGAGCATTGCACATGTGCTTTTGCTGTTGTCTTTCCTAAAGGTTGCCAAAAAAAAATGTGACTCTAAAGTATTTTTTGTACTAGTGATAACAAAGAGAAGCAGCCGCTGCAACTGCACAACAAATAGCAGCAGTTGTTGTAGTGCAAAAAGGAGAACCTTCACAAGCATCTAAATACTACAAAAGAAAAACACAAACTTGCCGCTGACTCTACTGTTGCTACTGAGCAAACAATTAGCCACAAGAGAAAAGAAATAGAAACTACTGCTATTGGTGACACTACAACAGAGACAGAAGCAAGCACTGAAGAATAGATAGTAGAGACAACATCTAAAAGAAGGAAGCAGGAACCAAAGATAAAAGAAACACAAAAAAAAAAAAAGCAACCAGCACAAACTTTGTAAACAAGAATGTCTCCAAAAGGACTGTATAAGATGATAAGTAACCTAATAGAGGAACAAAAAAATGTTATAAAAGAGATAGGGTTTGGCAGCCTCCTAGAACAGATATTATCTAAATGTGATGGACATCTGAGCAAGTATTTGGTCGAAAAATATGACTACTGCAGCGCTACTATTTTATTGGAGGATAAAAAGTTTGGATATATATATATATATATACATGCCCAAAATCATGTAATCATTTAATAACATACATAGTATATTTGTCTCATATTATCAAATTATGTACATATTTCAATGAAATGACAATCAAGGTGAATATGCCGATCATATTAACAATTAACCATAAATTATTCATAGTCAGCTGAACGTAGAGACATTATACATTCTTATGTCACATATCATAAAATATTCAATAATCATGTAACAAGTAGTCATTTCTATTTATTCAACTTATTTAATTCGTCAATAGCCCATTTACTAAAAAATCGAGGAGGAGCTAACAAGGGATATGGGTCAAGGTCTCTACCAAGTGTTTTTCTTTTTCTTTAGGTAGTAACTAAGAGCCCCATATCATATTTTCTTTTTATTTCAGTTCCTTTTATCTCCTTTGCATTTTAAATATTATTTTTCCTATTAAAGAATTTGTATATGAGATTTTTCTTCTTGTGCTGTATGTGTTGTTAAAAAAAAAAAGAAAATTAAAGTTTCTAGAAGGAAGAAAAGTTTAAATAAATACGAGAACTAGAAGTTGAGAAGAGACTATGAGTGGAGAATTAAACTTTAGGCTATTTGGATTTGTGAAGGGATGGTGAATTAAAGATTTCAAACACATCAAAATGAAATTGTGGACATAAACCCCATAAAAGCCGAAGCTATTTGGAGGAAAAATGACATATTTAATTAAGACAAACAAATTTTGTGTATATAATTTGTAAACCCGAGATAGAAAATAAGTTTGTGATGGAGATTTTTGGTTACTAATAATAGAACCGAAATGTTGAAGGACCAAAAAGGATATATTAACACAATATTACCCTAAATATGACAAAAATAAAATAAAATAAAAATAAATAATAATGGACTAAACTAAATGGACATTAAATTTAATAAAGGACTAAATGAAACTAAAGTTATGTGGGAAGCTAGGCTAAAGACACAAACTATAAATTGTAAAATTTTGAAACCTAAAACAAATCCATAACCTAATGTAAAATTTTTCAAAAAAAAAAACTAAAAGACTAGTTATATAAATTTGATAGAGACATGAATAATAATAATAATAATAATAATAATAATAATAATAATAATAAAATGAATTGATGTGAGAGACGCAAAGTAAATTTATTTTAATTATTTAATGAAATTAGCGTTATTTGAAGGTTGTTATTTATTTAAAAATTCTTTATTAGGCGAACCATCATTTAAAGTACAGGGGCTAGATAAGGGTAAAGGACCGGCAGACACGAGCAAGAGTTGGCTCAAGTTTATGCAAACTTTATACCAACAAGCTTAACAATAATGGAAGTTATAATATTAATATAAACTGTTTAAAAGTATCATTTATATATGATATTATGAAATGAAATATTTTATTGTGTTGAGTTGTAACAGATATCTGGCAAATGTTTATGATATGTATCGTGTGATTTGATATATGATAAATTGTTTGACAGACAAATGCAATGAATAAAATATTTTGAAATAAAAATGTTGAATTATGCGAATCCTATAACATAAGCCAATAGATTAACCTAGACTGAAACTGGGTAGACTTATTGGTATGCCAATAGGATTATATGGTAACGGCCAGGAGATTGATCTTTAGTCATGTGAGTTGACTTTGACCATATGATTTTACTTTGGTCGAAATATTGGCCATGTGATGGCTATAACCAAGGTAGGTGGCTTCAGCCCGAGTAGACGAGCTATAGCCTAAGCGTCTTATTATTATGGTTACCTCTTGTATTTTATAGAATCTAGTCTAGGTGGTTTAATTTATGGGCACTATGATAATTACAAGTAAAATTTATGTATTTTATTTTGAATACTATAATTATTTTTCGATTGCTTATGACATGATATTTTGATAACTGTCAACAATAAATATATGTAAATAATTTGTTTGATTTATTATATTATTAATTTGTGAAAATATTAGGTGAGATTTAAAAAAAATTAATTATATATGACTATTACTATAAAGTTTACACCACTAAGTGAATCTATTTAGTGCGGGAGTTGTTTTTCTCTCGCATAGATTTTGGAATGAGGGGCAGTAGTAGCTAACTAATAGAAAGAGCCGCCAGTTCAATGGGCCCCACAAATGGAGAAGAGTAGCAACGGTAGTCACCTAGACAGGGTTGGTCTTTCTTTTTGGTTGTGAATGATAGTTAGGAATGTATTTGTGCAAACCATTGTAAATATATATGTTATAGACTTAAAAATTTTGGAAGTAAAATAAAATACTTGATTATATATATATATATAATGTGCTTTACAATAAATGAAATTACAAATATTAATACATGGGATAACATTATAAAAGTCAAAAGTTGCATCATCTTATCAGACTGATATTCATAAGAGTAAGGGGGTGTTACATGGCCATCATTGGAGATGAGACCCATTCATTGAGGAGTTATGCCCGGAGTGGCACCATTAGAAATATTGTGATGATCTTCACTCAAGTGAGGGCCTGAGGTGATGATCTTTTCTCAGGCAGAGTTCCTGAGTCTCAGGGTAGTTGTTGATTTATGTATTCATTTTATGTTAGAGAGGTGCTTTAAAAGCAATCACCTTTAAGCACTTATTGTACAAACTCATTTTAAATGAATAAAAAAGCATTTTTCATTTAATTGATGTTCATTTATATTATGAATTGATTGGATCTTAAATCAATTAGTGAATTTCATGATATAAACATAGCATGAAAGAAATCATAATGAGATTATGATAATGAAATTCTTATCATGTGTAATTATATTAGTATCTAAATTATCTCTAGTCATAGGATTAATGAGATGAGACATTATTAATCCAAATAGACTAGCACATGTTATAATCATTGATTAGATCAAGTAATAGATCTCATAAGCTGTGAACATGAGATGTTCATAGTTAACATGTAGATGCTTGCTAAAAGTAGTCAAGTACATTGGATGATCTGCTATAAGACGATCATATGGATTATCTATTCAAATGTCAATGATAGTCTCATCATAGCAATGATGCAAATATCCTTAGACTTGAGGTATTCAAAGATATTTTGGATATTGATTATGTGCTTTGAATCCATTCCTTATTGCCTCATAGAAGTTGCTTATAGGGTGATGATTGAGTATAGTTTCAGGTATTCGAAGGTAATTGGGTAGCCAATAGAGGATTTACTGCTCCTAATAGAGGGAGAGTATACTCATGGCCTCTTATCGGAATCATTATTCGAGAATCTCGAGCTAGAGTGAAAATGTCATGAAGATGGTTTTCAGTGACATGTCTAATTAAGTAATGAATCTCAGTAACAAGATCTAACATCACTTGGGCTAGGTGTGATGTAATCAGTCTACCGGAAGCTCACACATAATCCATATTCTAAACCGAGTGGAGTATAGGATGCTAAAAGGACGAATTACATGGATATTGTCTATGGAAAGATTCATAGTCAAGTCACTGACTTTCCGATCAATTGGAGATCATGATATGTTGCTATTTAACTTTTTTTTATTTTTTATTTTTATCTATTGTTTCAATTTTACTTTTTTTTTTCTTTTCTCCTTTTTGGATGAAGATTTCTATGACTACTCTCTTCACAGGAGAGATAATTCTCTAGGATCGTGTCTTCACTTCACCCTTTTTAATTCCATTAGAGAATCTTATTTCACTAAAATATCAAGAGAAGGAGCCTTTTTGTCTTTGGATTCCCTGAGCTCGTAGCCAAAAGCAAGAAATCAGTGCCGGAGAAAATTTTCCATATACTTAATAAGTACACCCTAATATCTGAAAATTGGGTAAAGATGTAGTCCATTTTTTTTTAGGCCAATAATGTGGTATATTTATATATGTGGTGCATATGTTATTTAGAACCATTAGATCTTAAATATTTAATTTTAATCGTTATCAGCAACGATTGAAATTAAATATTAAAGATCTAGTAGTTTTAAATATAATTCTAAATATAACGTACACCACATAAGCCATCTTTTTTTGTTCTTTATTTTATGCTTTTTATATTCTTGAAAATGTTTGAGGCGATACCAAACACCAAAGTTAATAGGGTAAACTTATTTTTTTAGTTTAAACTCCTGAATTAGAAAACGAATATATTTTTCATAGGAGACAAATATGAAAAATGATACAAATTTTTAAATTATTACATAGATTTTAAAAAATTAAAATGACAATTGCCCATCGCTTCACCGCTGAAGTTATGAATCTTAGTATTTAAAGAGTTGGTATTTTTGTTGATTTTGAATTTCCCACGGTGCATAATTTTGTAGCAATTAACTTTGTTCTTAAGGATAATTTAATCTTTTTATTATTTTTTATTGTACGTGTAATGCTTCTACTTGTTTTTTTTTCTATCTAAACATAAAAAAAATAAACTAAAAAACAATTCAACTAAAAAACAATTCAGAACTTAAGGCCATCAATTTTTTTTCTTCTTTTTCTTTTTTTTTTTAATTATAGGCAATCCAATTAAGATTTTTCCAAATTATACCTAAGGTATTTTCATAAAATTTCTAAAATATTCTCAAGATATATTTGATATATTCCCAATATATACCTAAAGTATTCTTATATATATATATAGTATTTTTAAGGTTTACCAATATATATCCGATGTGTTTCTAAAGAATTCTTAAAGAATACTCAAAGTATATTCGAAATATTCCAAAGATATTAAGGCATATCCAAAATATTTTTAAGGATTATGAAGCAACAAGGTATAACAAAATATTATGGAGATATACCATTGTGCACTTTTTAGTATACATTAGTGTGACTTTTTAAGTATAAATATTTTTGTAATATTTTTAAGTGCTTGTTAATAGTTTTGAAAAAACGTTTAAATGGAGGTGTTGTTGGAAGCCTTATGTCATGCATTTCGGTCCATAGAGCATTATGAATCAAAGACTTATCACACGTATAAGAAAAAGTGACAATTTTATAAATAAAATAAACTTACACAGCTATTAAATATACAGTGACAATTTTATAAATATTTATCATTCGGTTATTGAAAAATGTTCATTACTTTATTAATAAATGTTTATTAGTTTATTAAAAAATATTCATTATGAATAAAGTAAAGATTTATTAGTTTATTACTATAAAAAGTAAAGAAAATAATATAATATTTATTAAATTATATACACAATGCATTTTTATTAAAAAGATTTAATGAATTTATATCTATAGATCAAAATAAAAAAAGTCGTAAATATTTATCATCCAATTATTGAAAAATATTTATTATTTTATTGAAAAATGTTCATTACTTTATTAAAAAATGTTCATTATAAATAAAGTAAAAATTTATTAATTTATTACTACAAACATTAAAGAAAATAATATAATATTTATTAAACTATATACACAATACTTCTTCATTAAGAGGATTTAATAGATTTATATATATATATATATATCAAAATAAAAAAATTGTAAATATTTATCATCCGGTTATTGAAAAATGTTTATTATTTTATTGAAAAATATTCATTAGTTAATTAAGAAAAATTTATTGTGAATAAAGTAAAAATTCGTTAGTTTATTACTATAAAAATTAAAGAAAATAATATAATATTCATTAAATTATATATACAATATATTTTGTTTCAAGAGTCTAAGTTTATTAGCAATGAAGTAAAATATTCGTTAGTTTATTGAGAAATATTCATTACGAATGAAATAAAGTTTTATTAATTTATTAATAAATTTTCATTAGTCTATTGGTAAAATGTTCATTGGTTTATTAATAAAGGTTCATTTCTTATATTAATATAAGTTCATTTTATTTATTTGTATACTTAGTTTAATGAATATTTTTTTGTGTTTTGATTTGTATGTATGAATTCATCGAATCATCTTCAAAAAAACTCAAAACGTAATAAAAAATCGAGACAAAATGCATCGAAAAACAACAAATCGAAATAATTCGCATATAAAAAATACAATAACTACTGATTTTGTTTTAAAATAAAATGAATATTTATCGATAAAATAATAAATATTTTATTAATAAACTAATTAACATTTTATTAATAAACTAATTAACATTTTACTAGTAAATTAATAAATATATATTAACATATGAACATGTATAAATTTGATTTATTTATAGAATTATCACAATTTTATTGTTACTCTTAGAGATATGAGGTTTATAACACTACATAAACAGGTGTACACGGCATAATTTGGCGGTATTGTGGTTGAATTTTTGAAAAATTCCCATTAACTTTCAGCCCATAAATTTCGAGTCCAAACTCTAAGGCCTAAGCCCTCTCTCAAGTCTCGACTGAACCCCTCATTTTTCTCAGTTCCCCTCCCTGGCGGCTATATAACCAAATCCACCGCCGGCGACGGCATAAGAAAGAATAATGTTTTAACAATTTTTTCCGTGTAGATGCGTATATCGTGGCTGTTTCACATCCTCTCAACAATTCAACGTACTCTCATGGCATCTTTCAGTATACTCTGATCCGCTTCATTGCGGAAAAAGAGAAAAGACTAATTTTCACTATAGCAAATACCTTTTGTATTCTTTAATGGATTTGAGAAGGCTGAGTGCTATCAAACCCATATTTTTTTATCCTCCCACAACTCGTCTCTTGACCTGCGTCACCTCCACCCTCCTTCAGCACCACTTTACCAATCCTCAAGAGCCTCAATTGCAGCCGCAGACTCAACAACAAGCTTCAAATCAGAGTTTATTGAATTGGGTATCTTCTATTCTTTCTAACCCTTCTTTTGATTCTTCTAGATGTAAAAAACTCTTGCCCCATTTGTCTCCTCATGAGTTCGATCGTTATTTTCTTGCTATTAGATCCAATGTGAATCCCAAAACGGCCTTAAACTTCTTTCACTTTGCATCTGAGACTTGTAAGTTTCGTTTCACGGTACGTTCTTATTGCCTTCTTTTTCGATTGTTAGTTTCTTCCAATCTTTTGTCGCCTGCAAGGTTGCTTTTAATTCGGTTGATTGATGGGAAATTGCCAGTTTCATATGAGAGTACTTTCCATAGGAGGCATGTTGAGCTTGCTATGATAATTTCAGATTTAATTTCAGTGTCTGAGCCGGTAGTTGCAGTTGGAGTAGTTGATTTAGTGATACATGTTTCCTGTACACAATTTAAACATCTGGGTTCTGGTCTTGCTGTTGATGCGTTTATTTTATTGGCAAGAAAGGGATTGTTTCCATCTATAAGAACTTGTAACTTTTTGTTGAGTTCTCTAGTGAAAGCTAATGAGTTAAAAAAGAGCTATGAAGTGTTTAATATTATGTGTCGTGGCAGTATCGTTCCTGATGTTTACTTGTTTAGCACGTTGTTAATGCCTTTTGCTTGGGAGGTAGAGTAGAAGATGCCATTGTGTTGTTTCTTAAGATGGGAAAAGTAGGTGTTGCTCCAAATGTTGTTACATATAATAATATGATACATGGCCTGTGCAAGAACGGCAGTTTAAATGAGGCATTTCAGTTTAAAGAGAAAATGTTGAAAGAGAGAGTGAACCCGAGTCTGGTAACTTATGGTGTTCTCATTAATGGCTTGGTTAAGTTGGAGAGATTTGATGGATCTAACTGCATTTTTAAGGAAATGTCTGACAGAGGTCTTGTGCCAAATACTATTGTATATAACACATTAATTGATGGGTACTGTAGGATAGGGAATACTAGCAAGGCACTACAAATAAGGGACGATATGGTATCCAATGGTATAGGTCCCAATTCAGTTACTTTTAATTCACTTATACAAGGTTTCTGCAAGAGTAATCAAATTGAACATGCCGAACAAATTTTGAAGGAAATGCTATCTGGGGGTTTAGTTATAAACCAGGGTACTTTTACTTCTGTTATTCATGGGTTATGCTCAAATTTTAGGTTTGATTCTGGATTGCTGTTTTCTGAGGAGATGGTATTGAGAAATTTGAAACCCAATGATGATTTACTGATTTCATTGGTACGTGGGTTATGTGAGGAAGGTAAGCAATTGAAGGTGATTGAACTTTGGAATAGGCTGTTGGAGAAAGGTTTTGCAGTCAGTATGGTGACCTTAAATGCTCTCATTTGTGGATTATGTAAAGGTGGTAAAACGCAAGAAGCTGCTGAGCATCTTAAGGGGGTGGTTCAAAGGGGTTTGGTTTTGGACAAGGTCTCTTATAACACACTTATAATGGGGTGTTGCCAGGAAGGCAATATCGAGGAAGGTTTTAAACTTAGGGAAGAGATGGTCAAGCAAGGAATTCAACCAGACATATATACTTATAATTTGCTGCTACATGGCCTCTGTAATACGGGCAAAATAGAAGAAGCTGGTAACCTTTGGGATGAATGCAAAAGGAATGATTATGTTCCTAATGTTTATACATATGGGGTCATGATAGATGGATACTGTAAAGCTAATAAAGTTGAAAATGGTGAAAACCTGTTCAGAGAGATGGTTACTCTGAAAATGGAGCTAAATTCTGTCGTTTACAATACACTGATCAAAGCTTATTGTAATTGTGGGAACATGATGGAAGCTTTTAGACTTCTCAATGACACGAGAAGTAGAGGCATTCCTCAAACTTCTGTCACATATGCTTCTCTTATACATGGACTCTGCAGTACTGGCCTTGTTGATGATGCAAGTCACCTTCTTGATGAAATGAACAAGGAGGGTTTGTCGCCTAATGTTTTCTGCTATACTGCACTTCTTGGTGGTTATTGTAGTCTAGGACAGGTGCATAAAATTGATGGTGCCTTGCAGGAAATGTCCGTAAATAACATACATCCTAATAAAATTACCTACACTGTCTTGATAAATGGGTATTGCAAAATGAGTGATAAGAAAGCAGCAGCTAAACTTCTGAATGAGATGGCCGAAAAAGGAATTGCTCCTGATGCTGTTACTTACAATGCCTTCACAAATCGGTTTTGTAAGGAAGGGAAGATAGAGGAAGCTTTTAACATATACTATCTTATGTCCAGCAGAGAAGTAGCTTTGGATGAAATTACATATACTATGTTAGTTGATGGTTTTCATCAACCATCAGCAGTCGTGAATCCAGAATGATTTATGACTTGAGGTTTGGTTTTTCATTATATGGCATATTCTTGTCATGGAAAATGGTGCAGACAGTTTATTTAAACAAATTGTGAGTAGACACAAAATTTGTAATTGCTCTTGTTCACAAGGTTGCAACTTTGATGTGCTTGATTTATATGTGTCTTGCTTACTCTATTTTCTTAGGAAGGAAAGGATGATTGTAGACAATGGATGTCATTCTCTCATGTCCTCTTTTAGATTCAAGTATGTTAACAAATAGCAAAATTATCTATCCGAACCTCAACACAATAACAAATAAAAACAGAACAACAAGGAATGAATAAAGGATTCAAGCTATATTGATATTAATGAATGGTTGAATGATATCTACAGTGGAGAAGTTAAGAAGATAGTAAGAAGAAAGCAAACTCTGTGAAGCAACTCTCACAGCCCAGGGACCAAGTCCCCTTCTCCAAACAAGTTTAGAGATCTTGCAACCAATATTCTCCCAAAAGATGCCCCCCTGCCCGAAACCGCCAATTATTCTTTATAACAAACCTATAAACCTCAATGACCATTCTGTCCTCTTTTCCCCACTCCACTTGTCCTTCTAGAATAAACCTTCCAAATGGCAGGTTTTGCTCATATGGGGACATTCCCTGCTGCCTCAGCCTGCCCTTTGTGTACCCATTCTTTATCAATATCCGCCCCATCAGAAACAGTCTTGTCCTCAAGACTGAAGTGAGGGTATTGACTGCGAATAATCAATTCATCTTCCCAACTAGCTTCCTCAACCGGTTTATTACACCAATGAATTAACAACTGACGAACCATGGTTCCCTGCTGCCAAACTGTTCGGGTAGCAAGTACGTGAAGGGGAGAAGGGGCATCACCAACGTCTATAGCCAAGTCTACTGGAAGGGTAGCATCAACATTGTTAGTAATTACAACTGGCTTCAATAGAGACACATAGCTGTCAACTCTAATTTATAAGCCACTGAACCCACAACCTCCAGAATCCGGAAGGGACCGTAATATCGAGGAGCCAATTTCTGATTAATACGGGCTGCCTTGGATTGTTGGCGATGAGGCCGGAGCTTAAGATACTCCCAATCCCCCACAGAAAAATGCACAGCTCTCCTATGAACATCAGCAGAGCGTTTCATTTGAACTTGAGCCCGATTAAGATGGAACTTAAGTTGGCGAAGAGCTTCATCTCGAGATTGAGCAACCAAAGCAATCTTAATTTCACCTGGGATAAATTGAATCACTGAAGGCGGCTGTCGACCATACACAGCTTGATAGGGGGTAGTGCCAATAGAGGAATGGAAGTTGGTGTTATACCAAAATTCAGCCTAAGGGACCCAAAAAGACCACTGTCGGGGCTGCTCAATAGCAAAGCACCGCAAATAGGTTTCCAAACATCGATTGACCACTTTAGTTTGCCCATCAGATTTCGGATGGTAGGAAGAACTCATATGTAACTCAGTCCCTTGCAACTTAAAGATTTCTTGCCAAAATTTGCTCATGAATAAAGGATCGCGATCACTAAGGATAGACTTGGGAATACCATGCAAACGAATAATTTCCCTAACAAAGAGTTCAGCAATACTATGGGCTGTGTAGGGATGCTTCAAAAGTAGGAAATGACTGTATTTCGATAAGCGGTCAACCACCACTAAAATAGAATCATATCCCCGTGATTTAGGCAAGCCAGAAATAAAATCCATTGAAATGTGCTCCCAAATCATTTCCGGAATCTCCAAAGGTTGTAATAAACCTCCGGGCACTAAAGTACTGGTTTGCTTCGCTGACAAATATCACATTCTCTGACTAGCCGTTGGATCGTAGAGCTTATCCCTAACCAGTACAAATTAGCTGCCAAGCGGCGATAGGTTCTATAATAACCAGAATGCCTCCCGCTTTTTGTGTTATGAAACTCGTGAAAGAGTTGGGGTATAAGGGCAGAATTGGAAGAGATGACTAACCTGCCCTTGTAAAACAAATTTCCATGCTGCAATGAATATTTAGGTCGTGTTTGTGGGTCTTTAAGGAGGTCTATCCGGATTTGTTGCAAGAGTTGGTATGTATCAACCTTCCAGAGTAAATGACTCCCCGCTTCCCACATGGGAGAGGACACAATGGAATGCAATTCGCCTTCATCCCGGCGGGACAGTGCATCAACTGCTGTATTCTCTGTACCCGGTTTATAGCAAATCTCAAAAGTATAACCCAACAATTTAGCGACCCAATTTTGTTGATCCGGAGTAGTAATAAGGTGCCGCAAACTCTTTTGATCAGTAAAAATTTTGAAGGGATTTCCCAGCAAATAAGGCCGCCAATGCTGCACCGCAAGAGCCAAAGCCATAATTTCCCTTTCATAAGCCGATTTAGCTAGATTCCGATCAGAGAGTGCTTTACTAAAATAAGCTATGGGATGCTTATTTTGCATGAGGACAGCCCCTATTCCCTTACCCGAAGCATCGCATTCAACTTCAAATGGCTTAGAAAAATCAGGTAGTTGTAACACAGGAGCATTAATTAATGTCTGCTTCAATTGTTCAAAGGCAGTATGAGCTTCATTAGTCCACTTGAAATTGTCTTTCTTAGTCAAATCAGTGAGTGGTCGAGCAATTCCTCCATAACCCTTGATAAATTTTCGGTAGTACCCCGTCAATCCGAGAAATGCTCTAACTCCTTTAACATGTTGAGGTACAGGCCACTCTTGGACAGCTTTAATTTTGCTAACTTCCATCGCCACCCCTTGCTTGGAAATGCGATGCCCCAAGTAGTCTATTGATAACTGACCAAAGGAGCATTTTTTCTTGTTGACAAAGAATTTATTAGTCTTCAAAATGTGAAAAACAGATTG
>CATIWF010119421.1:0-31754 GCA_949630135.1 Balakata baccata
TTTGTTGATCATAAAATACTAAATATAAAATTCAATATATATTTTTTCCAATTTTATAAAAAAATAAAATCATAAGTTATTTTTTGATAATAAAATAAAAATTAATATTATATACATAAAATAAATAATATTTTTTTTCAATTAGTTAAGTAATAAAAATTTATTTGTATATAATTAATTTTATATGCATAAAATAAAAATTTATTTATATATAAGTAATTATTTTTTTTTATTATTTTATTTTTTATATTTTTTTTTGCCATTTTATAAATAAAGAAAAATCATAAATTATTTTTTGATAATAAAATAAAAATTAATATTATATGCAAAAAATAAATAATATTTTAATGCAATTAGTAAAGTAATAAAAATTTATTTATTATATACATAAAATAAATTTATTTATATATAAGTAATTATTTATTTTTATTATGTTATTGTTTATATATTTTTTGCCATTTTATAAATAAAGAAAAATCATAAATTATTTTTTGATAATAAAATAAAAATTAATATTATATGCATAAAATAAATAATTATATAGTAATTTAATGTTATTAATTTATTGTTTGTATATTTTTATGGAATTTATTAAATTATTTATTTGCATTAATTTTATCATATGTGCTATAGAACAAAAATATTAATTATTAATTTTTTTTGTTATTTAATTTGTAGTTTATAAATATGACATGAGTTCTCCTATGATTGTTAGACACTTGGATGTAAAAAATAATATTTTTTGTCCTCGAGAAGACGGTGAAGAAATATTTGGTCTAAAAGTACAATACTTTAGTGCTATTGGAGCATTAATGTATCTTGTTAATTGTACAAGACCTGATATAGCATTTTATATGAGTTTACTAGCAATATATAGTTTCTCACCAACTCAAAGACATTGGAATGACGTGAAACGAATATTTCATTATTTACATGGTACATCAAACATGAGTTTATTTTATCCAAAACTCGAAATTTGAATTAATTGGATATATAGATGCTGAATATTTGTTTGATCCACCTAAAGCTTGATCACAAACAAGTTACTTGTTTACTTATGGTGACATTGCTATATTTTAGCGTTCTACTAAGCAAACTATAACTATCATATTATCTAATCATGCTGAAATACTGACAATTCATAAGGTTAGTAGATAATACATACAGTTGAGATTTATGATCAAACATATAAAAAAAAAACATATGACATCTTATTTAATAAATGAAGTCCAACAGTACTATATGAAGATAATTTTGCTTGTATTGCGCAACTCGAAGAATGATACATTGAACGAGATAAAACCAAACACATTTCGCTAAAATTCTTTTTTACACATGACCTTCAAAAGCAATGAGTTTTAGATATTCATCAAATTCAATCAATTGATAATTTGGCGGATTTATTTACAAAAGCACTCCCTACAACAACATTTGAGAAATTGGTGAGTAAAATTAGCATGCGTTGAGTAAGAGATCTTTATTAGAAGTCATGTTTTTATGAGTGAGATATTTATATGCATTATACTTATTTTCCCTTTGCCTAAATTTTGTCCCATTGAGTTTTTCTAACAATATTTTTAATGAGGTAGTATCTATATGAATAATGTACTTTTTTTCTTCACTAAAGTTTTTTCCAGATGGTTTTTCTTAATAAGGTTTTAACGAGTCATATTCTATGTAATGGATATCCAAGAGAATATTATGATAATATTTGAGTGATTAAATTATGTTGGATGAATATCATTATTTCTATAAATAGATTCTTCATACAAATAGAATTTTATTTCTGAAATATTTTTACAACTATAAATACGTGTTACAATAAATGAAAATTTACTGTTTCATTCTTTTTTCATCTACTCTCTCATATTCTCTCTTTTTTCTTTATTTATTATTGTTTATTTTATAACACAAATAAATAATTTTATAATTAAGTAAAAAATATCAGATTGAGCCAGCTAACCCAGTTGGACTGATTAGATCACTAATACCAAATTAATAAAACCCATCGGATTTTATCAAATTTAACACGATTCAATGTATATTGCTAATCGATTTTTCTCCCTATACTTTTTTCAAATCTAATTAACCAATTCGGTCCAATTTTATATCAACAATTCAAATTGAATTTGGCTAAGAGACATCAATGTCACTGACTCATTGCCATAATCAAACATTAATCTAATCAAGCTTTAAGATTGACGTATTTGATAGCGTCACTTGGTGCTATTCCTTTTTATTTTTTTTTATCTTATCAAAATTATATATGCTTTCATTTTGTATATAAACAACCTGAGATATTTTTATAAGAATTTTGAAGTTAGAGTATTTTTAAAATTCAAACTAGGAGTGGTAATATGATGGATTTCTCCATTTCCGTCTCCGGTCCTTAAACTACTGTTCCATTCTCGATATATAAAATTTTTTTGTTTTCATTTCCACATCCAACGGAAACAGAAATTTTTTATCCGATCCAATCTCTAATTTTTAGAATATGTATTTTTTATTTTTTAAATATTTAAAATTATTTTTTATTTTAATTAATTAGTTAATTATATAATTTTAAAATAAAAATTATTTTTTATTTTAAATAAATACTATATTCTTATTTTATTATTTTTAAATTTATTAATTATATTAAAAAATAAATAAAGTTAAATCGAATATGAGAATATATATATTGTTCCCGAAATAAAAAACTTCAGAGTCGGACGAAACATATATTAAATGAAAAAAATTCGTCCGATCGATACGGGAGCAGAGCGGGCACACGGATCGGAAGCAAATTTACATCCTAATCGAAACTCGAATATCTGATAGCGGTATATGTCATAATTAATAAAGCGAGATTAGTGATAATTGTTGGTTAATTACTTGATTTAGCGTCGCGAGTGCATGCACCGAGCAGACAACCAATTCCATTATGTCAACGTCAAGTGCAAATCGAACTATACCAGACGTCCTTGCTTCCATAAAGTCGGCGTCAGTATGGAAAAGTAGAACTAGGAAGCATGAAAGAATGGCGAACCAATCCTATCCTCCATAAAAAGGACATGTGCCGAGCCTGCGAAATTATAGATCCAAATTCCGAGGAAACTCTCATCTCCAACCACAGCCAAGAAGACGAAACAGAAATGAGCAGCGGAGAAGGGAAAACCGTCTGCGTCACTGGTGCCTCCGGTTATATTGCTTCCTGGCTTGTAAAGTTTCTCCTCCTCCGTGGCTACACCGTCAAGGCCACTGTTCGTGATCCAGGTCCTCTCTCTCTCTCTCCATTCGATTCCTCCGCCTTTGCTTCTCATGTATTTTTTGAATTATTTGCTGTGTAAATTTGTAATTACCTCATTGGATGATTTCTTTAAAATTCTTTATTCGGATCCTCTTATCATGAGGCATTAGGTTTATCTGAACAAAGAACAGCTTCCTGTTTGAATGGATTGTTAATTGTTTTTAGCTGCGTTCCTCCATTTTAGATGATCCCAGGAAAACAGAACACTTACGGGCTCTTGATGGAGCAGAGGAGAGACTTCAGCTGTTCAAAGCAAACCTGCTGGAGGAAGGTTCCTTTGATTCTGCTATTGAAGGGTGTGAAGGTGTTTTCCACACTGCATCTCCTTTTTATCATGATGTTAAAGATCCACTGGTCAGTTTTAGAATTTTCACTATTAGCTTTTCTTTTGTGTAGTTAACACCATATTTTTCATGACATTTGGGAATAATATCTTTCACAAGTATTAGCACATATATCTCTGTTGGAAGTCGGAATCCGAGGAATTCTTTCAATGTTTAATCTATACTTTGTATTTTCTGATAGGCACCTTTTGGTACATGAAAAAAAAGTAGGCAGCGGCTAGATTAAGATCCATATCTTTGTTGCTGCAGTGGCAATCCTCTCAAAGTACATTCATTGTTTCTTTTTGTTTCAGACTCTTAAATTGGAAGTATTTTTATGATAGCCTTCTCGATTTAGCTTTAGTGATTCTTGCAACATTATAATCTCAGTTATACACAGTAGGTTAGCCTTACCACCTTTTCAATAAACAATTTTTTCAATATGTGAACTGTTCAGCTTTTAAGTTTAACATTAAGAAGTAAAGTGGTTGGCAGTACATGAATCTCCTGCCCTGTTATGTTGTTTAGAAGAGAATTACGACCATAATTCAATGTTTGTTGCGATGAATTTCTTTCAAGCTTCTGACCAAGATGTCACAACCATGATTGACTTATGACATTGATGGGAGTATTCCAAGTAGATACATAGCATGATCTATTCTTCCAAGCATTTGAGGATACGCCAAGATTCTTATGCTGCTGTATTATCAATTTATGTGTCTGCTTATAGTCCTTTGTTTAATTTAATTTGCAACCATGACTTTCGTTGGTGAATGGTTATCTTCCCATTTCAGGCGGAATTGATTGATCCTGCAGTGAAGGGAACGCTTAATGTTCTCAAAGCATGTGCAAAAGTCCCATCAGTAAAACGAGTTGTTTTGACATCATCCATTGCTGCAGTTGCTCACAATAGAAATCCTCTAACTCCAGAAGTAGTAGTAGATGAAACTTGGCATTCTGATCCAGATTTCTGCAAGGAATCTAAGGTACGTATACACAGTTATGCACAAAAGCCATTTTGAGCATTTTAAATTCATAATCTACAAAATTTACTCATTGGTAGTCATCTAGTTTTATTCTTTATACCTCTGAGAAAATGAAAACTGAACTACAGCAATCTCCTACGCGTGGACTAGTTTCTTACTGTCTCCTTATCTGGTTAAGTCTGTCGTTATCTACTCTTTTTTGAGTTAGTGAATGTCAGTTTTAAGTGTTCATAGGTGTGGGCATAAATTATAGGTCCAAGACCTGTTGAGCAGAGAAGAATCATTTTCCATTGCATGCTACTATAGAGAGTGAGAGAGAAAGAACGAGAGATCATATCTGTTTTTAACTTGAAACTATGCAAGCCTTGTTCGAGCTTGTCAACCTATGAGAATGGCTAAACCAAATTGCAAAACTCATTTCTTATTGTGCCTATAAGGTTTCCCTATCAAGAGCATCCTAAATAGAGAATCAGGATCTTCTTTTCCCCGACACATATAGTCATATATGTTGTTTGGAGTCAAATCAATAAGGCACTATGAATGTGAAATTTTTAATGAAAATTATTGTTATTCCTCCTGAATTTGAAGCATATGAAAGCTGTGGATTGCACTGGATTATGTTCTGACAGGTGCATATCTTGTGAATTGTGACCACATCTGCCTGTTACTCTTCTGTTTTACACATTAGGATTTGATGTTAGAACTTATACTGCAGCCTGAATTAGTTCAAGATTTATTTGCATTGATATTGGTTTAGAAAAGGAATTGGAGCATGTAATTAGTTGGTCAGGATTGGCTAGTTAATAGCTAGATAAGTTGAAGGGGAGGGGTGGGCTTGAATAATTAGATTAGAGTCTTCGCCGGAAGAGGAAAAAATTTGTCTTTGTCCCTGTCACTACCTTTTTTGGTTTATAGGCTAAAAAGTAAAAACTATTTATCTTGTCTGAAGGCATTACTTTGATCTTCATTCCATCTAAGATTTTTCATACATAGGTTTTCCTCCCTTATGTCTTCAATTATTTATCTTTGCTTTATTGCTTACGAAGGCCTTTCAAAAATTTCTCGCACATATCAAATCATTTAATAATGCTGCATAATAGAAATATACAGTACAGCCAGTAACGCTGTCAGTTTCAAAGTTGTATGCAAGGGATGGCTCATGCTGTGCCATTTATCTTTTAGGTCTTGATTGGTAGTAGCAAAACATATTTACTATTTGAGTTTGGCGATCATGTCCTTTAATACATAATATTTTCTATACGTTGTTTCGTTTTTGCTTTTAGATGTGGTATGTAGTCTCAAAGACCCTGGCAGAGGATGCTGCATGGAAATTTGCAAAAGAGAAGGGTTTAGACATAGTTACTATAAATCCAGCAATGGTGATTGGTCCTCTGTTGCAGCCTACACTTAATACAAGTGCCGATACAGTTTTGTGCTTAATAAAAGGTATTTGCTTGGGTTAATAACTCTGATTATATATCCTGCATATGAAAAGCAGTATTTGTCTCATTAAGATAGATGATTTTATGTAAAGGTAGAGCAAATGAGACCGATGATTTTATGTAAAGGATCGAGACTCATTTTTTACAACCATTCTTTTTCTTAATTAACTAGTGAGGCTCTAAACTGCACTGGCATTACCTTTGTGTGAAACAAAATTTTTGAAAGAAAGGGAAAACTAAATATATTACTGCAAAGACAGCTTAGGTATCATTAAATATGACTTCATTTTCATATTTTGGAAGTACTTAATTTTTCTAGAGATTACATTCCAAAAAATTATGTCATATTTTCTCACCTCTTGATTGAATGTAGGAGCACAAACTTTCCCCAATACAACTTTTGGATGGATAAATGTTAAAGATGTCGCAACTGCACATATTCAAGCATATGAGATTCCATCAGCAAATGGAAGATACTGTATGGTTGAGTCAGTTGCCCACCACTCGGAAATAGTGAAGATTTTACATGAGCTTTATCCAGATATTCCGCTCCCACTGAAGTATGTATTTTTCTGCACTTAATTTGCAATCATGATGTCTATATAATCTACTTTTTTGTTGCAAATCTTCCTAACCGTTATTCGCCTTGGTCAGTATTCATTTTGTTTTGACAATTAACATTATATTATATCAGCTGGTATTTGATATATTTGGCAATAATGGTATATTTTGAACTTTTGTTTTGTATGTATTGTAGCAAGTATTATAGGAAATTGAGTGCTAGAAAGGTGCTTCAGTGAAGCATATAGATTGATACCTTCATAAGAATTTTCTGTTCCAGGAGCTGATAATTTTCTAATTGGTTTCCTGACCGAGAAAAAACTTTTGCAGGTGTGAAGATGATAAACCTTATGTGCCGACATTTCAGGTATCTAAGGAAAAAGCAAAAACTCTGGGATTTGAATTCACTCCTTTGCATGTAGGCTTGAAAGAAACAGCAGAAAGCTTGAAGGAGAAAGGATTTGTCACTTTCTGAGCATTTCTATCTCTAGACTCTCTCTTGAATAAAAGGGACTAGTTCTCAATTATAGTTCCTTTGTTTTCTGATGATGTAAAAAGTTTGGGTATTTCTTTTGAATAAACATGTATTAAGTGTACACTTGAGAGGCCTAATTCAAGGGACAAGAGCATTTGATCCTAGAAGAATGAGGTTGTGAGTTCAAGTTCTCAACTCTGTACTATGTGTAATTTTACCATTACGACGAGTGTAAAGGGACTATTAATCCCTATTGTAAATTCAAGTGACAAGAGCATTTGATCTTAAGAGAATGAGGTTGTGAGTTCAATTTCTCAATTCCGCACTATGTGTAATTTCACTTTTATAGCGAGTGTAGAAGGATTACTACTTTCTATTGTATCTGCTGAGTATTTTAAATATATTTATGAGATATTCTCTTTCTAGTAAAAAAATAAAAAATGTATTAAGTGGACCATTGAAGTGGGTATTTGCTTTATAAAATTATGGCCTTCGTTTAACTGTGTTGATTATGCAATTCAGTGTAGCTGGATTATATTTATATAATTGTTAAGTAATATTTGTAAAGTTATTTTTTTTTTTTACTATAATTGTTATTAGTAATTATATAGTTATAAATATAAAGTAATATAATTCTCAGCAATTATAATAAAGAATATAGCAAAATTTATATAATTGTTAGTGGTTACACATACAAAATAGCAAATAACTGTCAACAATTATATAAAAAAATATAAGAAAAATTATAGAAATCGACAGTTCTACAATTATATATAAGGTTATGTTTTTTTTTAATTTTTGTTCAGAGTTATTCATTATAGCATTATTATGTATTAAACCATTTAAAATTTATTTTTGAGGTACAAGTGAACCTACAATTCTCCCCTAGCTACGCCCTGACTGCCATGTGATTATCTTCAGTAACAGAGTCCCTCTATCCATGCACCAGACCCTATGAAAGTTCCAACTCACAAGATATACTTTTCTATTTATTTTTTTATTTACAATTTCATTAAACAACCTCTAATTAAGTAATTAATTATCCAGAATTTTTTATGGCACACTTAAAAACTCTAGTTACCGAGGTTTGACAGTATTAATTAATTTTAAATAGAATTTATAGAATACAAATTAGGGATGCTAAAAAATACTGAAAATTGAAAGTAAACCGATAACCAATTTCAAAAAATTAGATCAATTGAACTATATTGATTTCAATTTTCATTTTTTTTAATTTCGGTTTTTCACTCTGATTGAGTCTATCATATGCCCCTTGTTACTTGTATTCTTTGTATTCCACGAGATACTTAGATTATAATCAAGCATATAAAATCAATTAAGATAATATATTGAAAATCAATAATTTAATTAGTGAATTGAAAAATATTTCTAATAAAAGGAAAAAAAACTGAAAAATTATTTGATGGGTATCTTCTCTGGTTCCTATTTGGTCTAAAAAATACTTATTTTTTAATTTAACTTTTTTATAGATTGAGCAAACATTCATAATAAAATTATAAAATTAAATTTAATCTTTAATTAATAGTTTAAAGGACAAACATCACCTTAAATCTTGAATTTTAGGCATTTTTACTATTATATCCAATTATATAAAAAAATTCTAAATTATATGGACTTTTATTTTAATAAAAAATTTAGTTTCGGTCTTACAAAACTATACTCTGAACCTAACTGATATGTCATACGGTGTAGTTGGCAGAATATGTCATCAGACATATCATATGGACAATTCATATCATTTGGATAATCTATGCACTCTAAATCTAGCTGGCATATCATATGACGTGTTATTTGTATAATCCATATTATCTAATATGTCATATAGACAATCCACATAAGTGCTACCTAAATTCGGAGCACGGTTTTGTGGTATTAAAATTAGATTTGTTATTAAAGAAAAAATTCATATAATTTAAATAAAATATTTAGGCATAAAACGTATTCCACCCCTTGTACTTAGCACGTTTTGCTATATACTTTTTTTTATATACTTTGCTACTTTGAGTTGATTTTTGATTCATATTACCCCTGCAAAATTTGTAAAAATGTATATAGTATCTCATAATTATGACATGATAAGAAAAAATATTTGATTTCGTTAAACTATCAAGTCAGTATCAAGGGACCATATATTAGGTTTTACGAATTGAATAAGGAGTAAGATAGACAAAAAATGAGTTAGATTGGCAAGATATGTCTTATACCAAATGTTTATAGAATAAAACATAATTGTGAAAACGTTCAATGTTTATAATTTAATGTGATATTTTCCCTAATTTAAAATGCATAATTTGTCATATTTAAGTATAACATTTACCAATAAATAAAAAGAATGAATTAAAATTTAAAATACATAACAAATCATAAAATTTTGATTGGAAACAAATTAACATCAACTTAAAACTATCCCAAAAAAAAAATACAATATAATTTTGTATATTTCCCTATATATATAATTTTTGCGAAAAAAGAAACCATAAAATGTTTTCTTGAAAAAATTAGGTTATTAGTCAGGTGGGTTTTGAGCTTACCAAAAAAATTAATTAGCTTTGAATTGTTTAAATGAATTATAATGATTCGGTTTAAAAAATTAGTTAATAGATCGGCTAATCAGTCACATGATTATTCCTAGCTAATTTATACACCGCTATTTAAAACTTTAAATATAATCGTAATTAGTAAATATAACTATATATGATTATAAGTTTATAATTATAATTGTAATAGAAATAGAATTAAATATTATAAAAAGCTCTACTTCAAATATTTTATTTTAAAAAATAATCTGCAGATAAATCTATTGACGATGAGATGACTACAACACAATTGATTGAAATCTATCAACTATAATATAGCCAATTTCCACTCCAAAGTAAAAAATCTCAAACTTTCCTTCCTTCAATCCGCCCCTTTTGTCTTTTCATCAAGGAATTCCTTCAGCCATGGAGGTTTCCGATCAAACCCATGAGCGGAAAAATTATGTTCGTGCTGTACCACTACCTCAACGGCGGTCTAATGCCACCGCCTCTCCGGCTGCCACTCAAACGACTGTTTCTCCATTGGTTTCTGATACCACAGAGATCAACAATGAGAACAACAGCGTTGATTTCGCCTACTTTGATGCTTTTCCAGCTGGGTACAGGTTTTGCCCTCATGATGATGAGCTCATAGTTCATTACTTGATGAAGAAGGTACACGGTCAACAATTGCCTCGCAACAAGATCATGGAAGTCAATCTCTATAAGCATAATCCGGAGGAACTTGCAGGTAAAAAAATCTATAACTAAATATTTGTGAACAATATTATTTCTCGTGCAGTTTAGGTTACATATATAATTAGGGTTTTTTTATACTTGTTTTTGTGAGATAGAGATTAATTAAATTGATATAGTTCCTCTCATTCATTATCATGAATTACATGTACTATTAATGAATTCGACTTTCTCAGATATTCAACGACGAATGGATTTGCAATTAATTATGAAAATATTATTTCATGGTTCTAGGGTTAGATCGAAATTCAGTCGTTTCACTGTAACCATCATGAGTTTTGCTGATTTCTAATCTTGCCGGGTTTTCATGGGTTCTGGCGATTTAAATCCTAATTAATGGGTTATGCAAGAAATTTCTTATCTTGCTAGGGTTTTTTTTTTTTTTTTCGGGTACTTGTTTCATGGTTTAGCCTTTAGGGTTTAGTTCTATATATGACGGTGGGGTTTTATTTAGTTACAGTTGCGCCTTAAAAAATTTTCAAAATCCTAATTTTGTCCTACATAATATTTTAGCTGATTTAATGGAGATTTTATGATAGTTAGTTGTTTTTTTTTATTTTTTTTGGTTTAAGTTGGTTTAGTTTTTTTTTTTTTAATAGTTAGTTTTTCGATTAAGTAAGAAAACTTGCAAAAAAAAAAAAATTAGTTTTTGAAATATATAACATTTCAGAACATTTTAATGCAAAATTACAAATTACATCCTCGGCAAATTGCTACGCTTTGTCGTTTACTCGATTTAACTGTTGGAATTGGAAATATTTTATCACTATCTTTATGATATTTATTATATCACAACAAGTTAATTGATTAAGCATTGAATTAATGAATACCTAATTAACTTTGTTTGGTTGGATGAATATTTAATAGAGAAATATAGGAGGTGTGGTGAGAAAGAATGGTATTTTTTCACACCAAGAAATAAGAAGTATAGAAATGGAAGCAGGCCGAATCGGGCGGCCGGAGATGGATATTGGAAGGCAACAGGTGCCGATAAAGATGTAAAGCATAATGGTGTAAAAGTTGGATACAGAAAAGCTCTGGTGTTCTACATTGGAAGACCTCCTAAGGGTGACAAAACCAATTGGATCATGCACGAGTTTAGGGTCAAAAATCCTCCTCCTCTTTCTACCAGGGATGGCCGAGATGATATGATGGTAATTTTATATTTTTATCCCGAATTTTTTTATATCTTCATACATATATATTTTTCTTCTCACAATGTTGGTCACTAGATTAAATATATTAAAACAGAAGAATGATATTTTTATCATTTTGATTGCAGTTAGATGAGTGGGTTTTGTGCAAGATTTACAAAAAAGCTGAGAAACCCATTCTTAGAAATCAAGCTGCAGAAGAACTCGAACAAGCAGCAGATGAATTACTAGAACAAGAACAACCTGATATTACTGATGCAGCTGATCAAGATCAGGTAGTGGCTGTTGGTGATTATCATCAAAACATGGATGCAGATTTCAACACAGCTGGACCATGCTCATTATTTGAGCAATATTTTTCATTTTCTCAGCTTGATAATTTGCCATCACTTCTCATGGATCATCCTCTTCAGAAACCACCGCTTGCAGACTCGCCAGCCTTATTATCCAATCTTGCCAAGTACGAAAATCTTGACTATTTAAATGAAATTTCTGCTTTTGATTCAGGCTTTGCAGATGCAGATTGGAGTCTTTTAGAAAATCAGAATGACGGATCTTGGATGGAACGTGTACAAAATAATATTTTGTCTACCAATCTCAAAAACAATCCTCTCAACTAATTAACCCATCAAACCACCCGTGAATGCTAACTAAGCATCACCACCACCAAGACAGTATAATTTCTAGTCTCACCTGGCCATGAATGCTAACTAATTAGCATCATACCAAAGAGGTTAGATTTTTAGTTGTAGTTAGATTTTGGATTTAGTTTTGGAACTAGGAACATCTGTGGCTGTTATAGCCTCTTCTTTCTCTAATTGTATGGCTTTATGCTCCATCTTCCTTCTCAGACTGTATGGCTGTGTGCGCTCTATCTTCCTCCTCTCCTGTACTCTTATGGACTCATTTTTCTCTCAGTTTCTTAGCTAGTTTAATTATAATTAATTTTTTTTAGCTATATAGGTTATTATTTCATTCCATGCATTTTCTGTTACATTAATTCTAGAGTATTTATAGATTTCAACAAACGGAAATTAATTTCAAAATAGCAGAAACGACAGCTCAAGATAACAGCTCTAAAAAGGAACCAATAGCGTTCCTGCAATCTTCCACCTAGGATACCAGTTCACCATAACTACTTAACAAAAACATCACCATCCATCAAATTGGACTGCAATTTCATAGGGTGATCTCCGCTACACTATCAGAAAAATATTAATTATACTTTCAAATACATTTTATCCCTAATTGATATCAATTTCAATTTATAAAATTTGATTAATATTTTAATATATTATATTTATTATTAATAATTAAAATTATTATAAAATAATAAAAATAGGATCCACAAAATTTTTTTTATTCAAATGAAATTACTTCTCTCTTCATTCAACATTTGTCAAGCTTTCAAAATTGAAAGCAACCATACACTCGTGCAATTTGCAATTGACACATGAGATTTTACAATTCCATTTCAAATCCAATAATGAGGCTCTAACATAACTTACTGCTGACAATAACATCAGCCGCCTGCTATCATCAAGTTGAGCTAAGGTGGTAGCTAAACCAAGGTGAGCCACTCAACTCTGATTTTTGACTAATAATTTTAATATAATAATAAATATTAGGCTTAACTCGTATCCAACCCTTCCAAAAATATTTGTTTTAGTCATTTAGTCATCTACAATAATTTTTAGTTTATTTAGCCATCTAAACTCATTTTTTGGTCCATTTTTCCTTCTATTCAATTTGTAAAATGTGCATAAAACTCCTTATTGCTGACGTAGCAAGAAAAAATATTTGATTTGATTAATAGCACCATATCAGTTGTTATATCAACAACAAAAGACTATATGTTCAGTTTTACAAATTGGACGAGTGGCAAAATAGACAAAAAATGGAGTTCAGGATGTTAAGTGGACCAAAAATCAACGTAGGGAATTAAGAGAATTGAATATGCCTTAAGCTAAAATATTAATATAAAATAATATAACAAATTAACAACAATTTCAAATTAATTTTATTATTAATCGATCTAAATATTTGTAACAAACACAACACTTCATTACACTCTTACATTATGAAAAAATAGGAAAAAAATATATATTTGGAAACTTTTTCTCTGAGATCATGTAAATGGAACAAATTCAAAATGACGACGTCTTGGAATTTTACAGTGCCAATTGTGTGGAATTCCACATTTTTATAATTATATTTCCGTCCATTTCCCATATATTTACCACTTACACGCTTGTGATCACAATCTCGGTTCAGCTCCGGCAAGTTGTTGACAGAATGATGATTCTTAGGCTGTGAACAATTATGAATACATTTCACTCTAGCATATAGTGATCCTGCCATGTATAAAGCTACCAATACACAGTATATATCACTGGGTTCATTTTCCTGGAAACTCTCTGAAGCTGCCACGGCCACTGCAATCCTTTGCTCAGCTTCTTTTCTGAAAAATGCTGCCTGTTTCTTGTGGCCTGGAAAAACTTATTCATGAAAAAAATTCATCATCAGAAAGTAAAATTTAGCTTTAATAGTTCACTGATAGAAATTCCATAAGAATATGTGTGGTATTAATCATATGTAAAAGCAACAAATCAGCTAGAAGAAATGGAAATTAACAACGTACCTTTAAAAGAATTTGTGAGCATATGAGATCATAGAGGAACTGGGTTGATACAAAGCGCATTAGATATCTGGTGTAAGTTGTTTATATATATATATATATGGCGTAAGTTTATAAAGGCAGATCAATCATGTCATTTTCATGGTTCAACAAACTTCATGCTTAATAATTTCTTTCCATCCATAGCTGAACCACAGAAGCCAGGGGGCTAGAATTTACCCAACCCAGTCCACATTCCCATAAAACCGTCCGCCCAAATCCTCATTCCATTCCAAGTTGACATTTGCCAACAGAAATCTATGGCAACCAATAGAGCAGTCTCATTTGATACTTCTGATGAGTTCATTCACCCTTACTCATAACCCTATACTGCAAAACAGAGTGTTTAGTATCCAAACCTAACACAACTTTTACCAATCAACTCAAATTCCAGGTTACCACGCAGCAATCCAGGATTAACCTACCTACCTTTTCATTTTTACCTTGCAAAGCTTATCAAAATGGTATGCTTATTTTGTTTTAGCAGTTAAAGAATATATTACATTGTCTAGAGAGTTTAAGGTAGTTAGACTAGAGTTGTTTACATGTCTTAATTTCAGAACTTATCGTGCTGATTCAAAGGAAAAACTGCCCTAGTATTATTTTGCCTTAGCAATGGCGATGAATTTCCAATCTCTCCAAATGCTGAGCGTTTTGGAGCATTTATATATCCACTGCTGCATGCATTAGTCTTTTTCTCCTTTTGCCTGCAAACATCATCTTTGCCATGGTGGTTTTCCTTCAACCTACACACCAATACTCTTTTCTCCATCTTATTTGGTGAATCATGAATTGTCGGTGCTAAATTTTTTGTAGCTTTTTCCTTCCTCAACCTTTCAATTTCAGCTTGAAGCATTGATGCCTCGGCTTGTAGCTCACTTGCCTTTGCTTCAGAAGACACCGCTTTTTGTCTCCATTCATTCACCTACACAAATTAAAACAATTTAACATCTTAAGTTGCTATAGCTTGCAAGTATTGTAGATATTGCAGTTAACACTTAACAGCAGACTGTAAGGATTGAATTTGATGATCAGAATTAAGTGCTCGATCTTCCCAGAAATCTCTAGAAGCCTGCAATTCTTCCATCTCCTCTCTTACTTGCCCCACCATTTCTTGCATTTGAGACCATTGTTCTGTCTCGGCTCGAACTTGCTCCACAACTCTTCGCACTATAGCCTTGCAGCCTCCAGAACATGCTCTCTCCTCCTACAAAACAGAAAATCTCTATCAACCATGAAAAAGTTGGGAGAAATGAAGTATCAAAGAGATAAAAACGGGTACCTGCCATGGCTGTCCTATTGAGGATGAAGACATTTCAGGGAGTTCAATTCGCTTGGAAATGGTGTTAGAACTAGAAGCACAACTGTTTGTTGTAGAGAGCATCGACCCAGTTTCCACTTTCATTCTCTCTAACAGAAATCCCCTTGACAATCCCTCCATTCTCCTTTTCAGAATCTCTACCTGCACACTCTTTTATTTACAAATTAGCAACATACAGTTATAGAGTTGATACTGAATTTTGACAATAGAAACAACTATTACTTGGTAGCAGAAAGCATCAGTTACTTTATGTGAATCAAACTAGATCAGATGATCCAAGATTGAGCTTTGATCAGCAACATGACAGATAAAAGAACCACAGGTGAAGGTGGTGTTACCAAGCCTGGGCGTTTGTATTCGAGCATTCAGCTCCTTTTTTCGAGCAGTCAAGTGGTCTGCTCCTCTCTTTCAATGCTCAGGCTTGGTAACGCCTTCTGCACTGTGTATTCTTTCACTCTGTCTGGTTGATGATTGAAGCTCAAGCTCGGTTTCCTTAGCTCTTGTCTACTAACTTCATTATATGATTTACTGATATGATGATTAAATTTTACAGAGCGAAGGGGAGGAAAAACTATATATTACATTGCTTCTGCTATTGGGAGCAAGATTTTCACTGGTGCTGCTAGTAGTGTTGATGGACAAGCTTGCTTCTGCCATCTCGTGAATCTCCTTCACACACATCTCCTCCGATCTTCCTGCGAACTTTAGGAGTCTTCTTTGAAGAAGAGATGCTTGTTTATCAAAATTGCTATAATTTTGGACCTCTAAATCCATCTGCTTTGATCTTCTCTGCAACTTGCCCAGTTTCTCAGCTAATTCGATAATCTCTTCCTCCAAAACAATTCTCGCATTTTTTCCATCAGAGAGTATTTTTCTCCCCTATAAAACGGTGGCAAGATTTTAAGTCATAAACATGAATTTCAATTGAATTTTCCATAGACAACATCATATCGTAAACCAAATAGCTCTCTTCTGGCTAACAAAAATTCAATAAAGAAACAACCAAGTCATTTTTAAATTCTTGATTATGCATGCCCAAAAATGGAATGCTTTACTGGGAAAATAGAGTATGTGTCCCCATTTCCATTTGTTCACCCGCATTTTCTGAACAACCCAACAATTATCACCAATCAAAGAATGTTTCTTTGGATAAAAAATCATGGAAATCCTTTCCCTTTAAATATTCTTTGCCAAAATTTTCTCAGTTTCCAAACAGATTACTGTGGTTGGTTGCCGTGAAGATATGAAAAAAAACACATTAGACTAATTTCCTGTAAATTCAAATGCAAATATCAAAGACCCTAACTTTCTCCTACCACATAGAAATTATCTAAAAAGAATATTAAAAGAGAGAGAAATACTAACAGAAAGCAGAGTTTGAAGAGCAGATCTCAAAGCCCTTTCCACTTGAGCCCTTCTCCTCTCCATCTTCTTCACAGCAATGTCTCTGTCCATCCTTAGCAAATTACACTCTGCCCTCAACATCTCAGCTTGAAACCTCGACTTCTCCTCTTTCACCACCACACTCTCTCTTTCCTCCACTCTCTCCCTCCTCTCCTCCTCATAGTACTGAACCTTCCCTTCACTCGCTATGACAACAGGAATCACCCCTCTTGCGTTCTGTCTTTCTTGATCAAACAATGTCTCCAGCTTCACCTTCCTATCTCTCTGCGAACTTAACTCGGTAGAATTTCTCTTTGCCGGCGATTTCCTGCAAGGCCTGCTAGGGAAATGCAGGATTATTGGCGTTGGTTGAGCAGTTGGGTATTGCCATTTTGGCCTCCTCGATGCCAATGTTGTTATAATTGATACTTTCTCCATGCAAAATCCCCTTCAGCTCTGATGTTTTTGGTTTCTGGGTTTTGTGTTTTTATATGAATTGGTGAAAGAAAACTCAGAAAGGCAAAGACTTGGACAAAAAAGCCATGGGAAACTTGCTTCTTATGGATTCAAAAAGCTTTGAACTGATTGGTACAAGCTCATAATAACTCTATTTCCTATTGATGGACAGAATAAAACTATTTAATGAATTGAAAATGTACGTACTTGCTTTGTTTTTAATGTGCGAGTATTAATTAGCTGCGGGAGATGGGATAGTTGATTCTAATTGGAGACAGACAGGGTGACAGTAAGAAATTGGAATTTAAGGATAGAAGAAAGAATCAAAGAAACAATGTAATTACTAATTTGCCTCTTTATTTTGGGGGGGGGGGGGGGGGGGAGAAAAACTGAAGAAAATGCATAGGAGAATTTAAATAAAGCAGATATGTAAGTGATGCAGAATGAAAATGACAGATTCATAAAGATATAGTGAGAGGTGGAGCCTCAAGGTACTGTTAATTTTTTTTCCTTTTTTTTAAAAGAAATTGTGATGTAATTTACATTTTAGAGAGTAAAAGCAAATGCAAGCAATCTCGGGTATATTTTACGCAAAAATAACTGTTTTGAGTTTTTTTTTTATAAAAATCAATTTAAACAATTTTTTTTATTGAATTGATGACAGGAACAATAACAATTCATTGAATTTACTGACGTGACATCTATATAGATGATAATGAGATATTACATGTCAGCATTCCAATGTTATGTCATTAGCAATCCGGTGAGAAAATTATCATAAATAATTTTTATAGAAAAAAAATGAAATTTAGTGATTTTTATAGAAAAAAATAAAAATAAATAATTTTTTACTAAAATTATATAATAACTATCAATAAAATTAATCCGTACAATCTCATTTGTTGTTTCTATTTTTTTATTTTAATTTTATTCAATTTATATAAAATATTTATATTATTTACTTTGCATCAAAGTATAAATATCTTAATACAGGTTGGGATAAATTGGGGAAAAAAAAAAGAGTTGAGAAAATTTGAATTTCTCTTTCAAATCAAAGGTGTGAGTGTTTCTATCTCTTATGCTTGGTTGGTTTAATTGGTTTTTATTTGGATAAAGTATAAGTATATATATATATAATCAAAGAGTTGAAATCTTAAAAAAAAAAAAAAAAAAATAGAGTGGTGATTGGTCATTTTCAACACTGACACTTCTCATTCCTCAGCCTTATTTTGCTCTAAGCAAATAATCCCAAACCCAGAAAAGCATTTTTCTATTGAATTAATATCAGTAATGTTTTCGCCATTATATTTAAATAAATAAAAGTTTGCCATCGTATTTAATTTGGTTTGAGTCCTATTTAATTTCAACTTGCAAAATGTAAAAATGATACCGTTAAGATGTCTGTAAATTACTACAAGTCTAAAGTTCGAAGCGAAGTTGCAATAAATTTTAAGCAGAGTTGATCTAATTACTAATATGTAATTTGTCTGTACTCTTCTTGGATAGAACACAGTAAACCCACAGTATCTTTTTGCAACTCTTAACAACAAACAAATCATTCCTCAATGTTTTTTCTTTTTATAAATGAGCAATTCTAACCAAGTTGTTGGAATTTAAATTATTAGCAAATACATTGGGACTTTTTCAAACTCCAGCAACTTCTTCTTTTCTACTAAACACCCATACTTATCACTTTATTTACAAGAATACATTTAATATTTTCTTTTTCATTTTACTGGGATCTTTTTCCTCGTTCTTCTAGCTGGAGCTGCAATAGAGAAGAATCTCTTCATGCCTCCATTGAATTATACTATTCAACTTCATAGTTTGTAACAATTTAATATCTAAACTATTGTAATAAAAAATTCTTTAAACTTTAATTTTATAATAGAAAATTTTTTAAATTTTAATTTTGTTACCTAAAAATACCTACTGTTTAAATTTATTAAACTATTCAATAGAATGCTGACGTTGACTTTTTATATCAGTAAAAAATTTTTACTTATAAATGTCACATGTACAAAATAAATCTTACAAAAATTTTATATCATTTAACAAAATATTTTATTGTATTTGGTCTGAGAAAAAGTAAAATAAAAAGTGCAGAAAAATAACAAAAAATGTAAAAATTTGTTGTCAAATCTATTATGTATAAGTAGTATTTACACGTGAAACTTTTTTTTTATATAAAAATTACACTTTAATATTTTATTAAATAATTTAATAAATTTTAATAATAAAATTAAAATTTAAAAATATTTTTTATTGTAAATAATATTTTTAGTATTGAATTGTTATAAATTAAAAAATATCCAGAAAGCTTCGCAGTTCGAAGGACGAGTCCCACCTCTTTGACGTTGATTGGCTTATTGTCAGCTCAATCATTCACCTGGAGGGTAAGCAGAGCATGGATTATCTGAATTTCAGTTTAAGTTTATATACATATACATTATCAGTGGTATATGTATGTCCTAATACTTACCATAATAAATACATATTTATTTTACGTTTATAATAAATAAATATTTAAGTTGTTGATTATATTATGAATACAGTAGTTAAATATACTATAAAATATACGATATTTTGATTATTTACAGATAATTTATTATCAAGTTGTTAATAATAATGAGATAAATATAACTGATAAAAGATAATTTTAAGAATATTCATAACCGGTCATTGAACTTTTAGGTTATCACATGGTTTATTTTGAGGAGTAATCTCATTCTCCATAATATAAAAATATATAAATAAATCAGTAGGTTCTTAAAAAGTTAAAGGTACCGAACAGTGATGTCTGATAATAACTGCACAGATTGTGCTAGATGTCAACAATTATTATCTTGGTTATAATATATGAGTTTTAAGTGACTCGAAGTCCTTTGACTTTAGGTGTCAAGACTGTCCTTTCATGGGTAGTTGTGGAGGTGCTCTTGTCTTGTACTAGGCTATTCGTGCTTGGTAATCCGGCTCGTAATCACCACAGTTAGTTATATAGTGAGACATGAGATTACCAATAGTAGGACTTGTTACCCTGTAGCACCAGGGCAAAATTCTAATGGAGTTGATATTTTGGTTCTGATAAAATAAATTCCTGACATGAGAAATATAACTTATTCAATGTAAGATTGAATTATTAATTAGATTAATAATGATAAGTCTTATTTTAATTAGAATACAAATTATCACTTATTGACTAATAGAGTTTGATATGTTGTGACGCTAATCAATATTGGAATCATAATGAAATGACTTAATATTATGATTTAGAGGTCAAAATAAAATTTGTAATTTTATCGGTAATTAAAAAGGAGAATTTCGTAAGGATATTTAATATATCTGGGTATACGAGGAATTCGAAAATTGTGTCCGATATAATATTAACTCTTTAAAATTATATTTCCGTTAATATTATAAGGAGTTAATATTATATTTCTATTCTGATAAAATTATTGACCTTATAAGTCACACCCAAAATACATTATTAGTCTAGTCTATATAAAGATGTGAAAACTAATTTAATTGAGAATTAAATTAGAAATGATCATTTATATTTTTTAGTTAAAATTAATATTGATTAATTTTAACTATTTCTCTTATTTATAATTTTAATTAAAATATTAATTAAAATTATAATAATTTAATTAAGTTGTTAATTAAATTAATTATAGTAGTATATTAAAGTAATTACCACTATAATAGAAGAGAAGATTGATTATATGATTAATGGTGGTAGATAAAAATGAGTTATACAATTATTATACCATCATTATATCATAAATTAAAATTAAAAAAAATAAAAAATCAGATGTTTTTTTCGTCTACCAACAAACCTCATTTAATCAGGTTGAAAAACTGATTGTGGCATTTGGCCACTTCTTTTCTTAATCACCTATTCTTCTTCCTTTTCTTCTTAATATTCTTCTTTAAGTTTTTCTCTTCTGATTCTAAAATTTCTCTCCGAACAAAATTAGTTTTGTTCTTAAAAAATTTTCTCTATCTCATATGGTACGAGTATTGAAAGAAAATATTGAGAAAAAGCTCATAAAGTATTAGTAGCTTATAAATTTGCCATAAAGAGAAAATTTGTAATTATACATCTGGAACTAGCAAAAGGAGTTTCATCAACGCAAACAAAGTTTTTAGTCTTTTTACTTGATTTGCACTTTGGTGATCTCATTAATAAAAAGTTTGTTTGAATCCTTTTATTTTTCTATTTTGTTCTTAAAAATCATGGGATGATATTGGCAAAATAGATTTTATCCATAAATGTTACAAAAATTGTTTTGTTAAAAGTTATTGATAAATTCTAAAAATTAACATGAAAAGTGTGTTTTTATATCATGCAATATTTGATTGTATGTTTCGGTAAAATTAAAAATTTTATAAATCTATAATTTTGACCGAGAACTATAGCTCCTCTCAATCCGAATAATAAAATTAATGTTTTCGCTGCTATCCAACAATATATATTTTAAAGCTAATTCTGAAAATGGCCAATTCTGGATTTTAATTGAATTAAGAGGAATTTATGTTAAAAACCATTTTTTAAAAGTTTTTTTTTTATTTTAGCAGTGGTTTTTTTTTTAACTTTAATTTTGTTAATTTCAGTTTTTATTAATTTTTGTACTTTTTTAAATATAAATTTTTATTGTGTAATTATCATATTTTTTCATTGAATTGAAAAAGAAAATAATCATTTTTTATATTTTAAATATTGATTAAGAATTTCATTAACTTGCATGGCCACCATTTGTCTTTATGTATGAATTTATTTATTTTTAATCATTGTTTAATTAAGAAAAAAAATAAATTTGTATTCAATTAACTTAATTATCAATATAAACATTTGACAAACCTTAATTAAAAAAAAAGTAAATTTGTATTTAATTAACTCAATTAATGTTATTTACTTTAATAAACTTTAGGTAGATTTTTGGTAATTTTTAGTTGAGAGATTGAGTGGATATACGGTAAACATTTAAGTAAATATTGGATAAATATTTGGTAAATATAACTTTAACTTTTATTAATTTTATGGTAAATTTTAGATAAATTTTAATATAAATCTTGGATAAATTTTTTGTAATTTCAATTTTTATTAATTTTGTAGTAGATCTTAGATAAACTTTGGATAATTTTTAGATAAACTTTAATAAATATTGAGTAAACCTTGTGTAATTTTAACTTTCATTAATTTTTTTATAAACTTTAGTATAACTTGAGTAAATATTTAATAAATATTTTATAAATTCAATTTTCATTAATTTTACAGTAAATATTAAATAAATTTCGAATAAATTTTGAATAAATTTTGGGTAATTTTTGAATAAATCTTGATAAATTTTGATTAAACTTTGTGTAATTTCAACTTTCATTAATTTTATGGTAAATATTAGATAAATTCTGAATATACCTTGAGTAAATCTTAAGTAAATATTTGATAAAACTTTTGTAATTTTAATTTTTTTTAATTTTATGGTAAACCTTAATTTTTCATATTTTTGAAAAATATTTGTATAAAGGTTATGTTTGAAAAAAAATTTGAACGGCAATATTTTTGCAAATATTTATCGATTTTTTTTCTATTTTTGTAAAATTTTCTTGAATTAACGGAAACTGATGCGGTTTTTCGTTATTTTTGTAAGATTGATCATGATAATTGTTTAATCTGTTGTAAAGAAAATGACACTATTTAAGACCACATATTCTTCTTCTTTTATTTATTTATTTTGTAAAATTTTTAGGCAATTATATCAATATATTCTTAAGATATTTTTAAAATATATTGAAGTATTTTCAAGATATGTTTGAGATATTCTGAAAAAATTCTCAAAGAATTTTTAAAGCATATTCAATGTATTCTTAAGAAATGATAAGTTAAACCCAAGAAATTTCTAGAATATTCCGAACGTATATCCAAAATATTTTTAAGGTATACCGAAATAAAATATATTATAGATATTCATAAGAATACCGAACTAAAATATACTAGAAATATACCAAATATACTCTTTTAGTGTACTTTGGAGTGACTTTTTGTACTTTTGTAATATTTATTCTTTGTGATTCTGGTATGCTTAAAAAAAAATTTAAATAGAGATAATATTGTAATATTTGATTTGCTTTTGAAAAAATTTATATTTCCAAAGCAGTAGAGAGTAGGCCCATTTGCTTTGGTAGCGTTTCAGGCGAGCCCACTAAAATTTCGGCCGCGTGGCACTTTTGGGCCCAATGTAGAAGATAATAGATCAATATTACCATCTATGAATCCCGGATCCCATTTTCCAAAACCCTAATTTGCACATATATAAATCGTACCGCCACAAATCTCTCTTCTTTGTCTATCGTCTCAGTCGCTCTTCCAAACTCAGACCCTAGACGTAAATCTCAACCAAAAATGGCGGAAAGAGGAGGAGAAAGAGGTGGCTTTCGCCGGGGCTTCGGCGGTGCCCCACGTGGTGATCGTGGAGGCAGAGGCCGCCGTCGTGCACGCCGTGATGAGGAGGAGAAGTGGGTTCCAGTGACCAAGCTTGGTCGATTGGTGAAAGAAGGTAAAATCAAAAGCTTAGAGCAAATCTATCTGCATTCTCTCCCGATCAAAGAGCACCAGATCATTGACACTCTGGTCGGTCCATCCCTCAAGGATGAGGTCATGAAAATTACACCTGTCCAGAAACAGACCCGCGCAGGTCAGCGAACTCGGTTCAAGGCTTTTGTCGTCGTCGGAGACGGGAATGGCCATGTCGGATTGGGAGTCAAGTGCTCGAAAGAGGTTGCCACTGCCATTCGTGGCGCCATTATATTGGCTAAGTTGTCAGTGATTCCCGTGAGGAGAGGGTATTGGGGTAACAAGATCGGGAAGCCACATACAGTGCCGTGCAAGGTGACCGGAAAGTGTGGTTCCGTTACCGTGAGAATGGTGCCAGCTCCTCGTGGTGCTGGAATTGTCGCAGCTCGTGTCCCCAAAAAGGTTCTTCAGTTTGCTGGGATAGATGATGTTTTCACCTCCTCAAGGGGCTCCACTAAGACACTTGGGAACTTCGTTAAGGTCTGTTTTTTATCTTCTATTTTTTTTTTCTGGTTTCGCATATGTCTCTGCAATTAATAACTTAAATTTATCTAATGAAAGTAATACTCGTCTTTCCATCTGTTTGTTTTTATGCAAATTTTCTGATTTTTATCTTACAATTGCATTGCCTAATTATTTTGCTAGCTGAATTGGAATATATTAGTTCAGTTTAATTACAAAACCACGCCTTTCATCATTAAACACACTTTTCAATACAAATAATTGCTTTTCGTTTTTTAATTCAACTGCTATTTAAGTCTTCAAGATTTTAATAGTTGCATTTTAATTGGCGCAATTTAGTCCTGCAAAACCTCTACTTCGGAATTCTGGTTATGAAATCCTATTATTTTTATGGGTTAACGTACTTGTATTCGAAATACTAATTTTGTAGTTTGATTTTGATTCCATGCTGTACTTTGATCGTTGAGTCACTTGTAATTTAGGCTTAAGATCAGGAGAAAGTTTCACTTGGTGGTTGTATTTAATTTACAGTACAAAAACTTAGTGGGTGTAAAGTTTTGTTCTGATTGATTGTGGTTTCATATGGTGTTTGATAGTATCAGTGAATATGTTTTTTTTTTTTTTTTTTTTGCATTTTATCTGTTTGTCTATGAGCTGGTCCTATTGCTTTAAGCTTTTCACATTCAAAAAAACTCTAGTTTTCATCCAGTGAATTGTTGGGGCGTCTGAATTGAATGGTTCCTGGTTGTTTGCTTAAGAGAAACTAATTTGACACATTGATCAGTTTTGTGGTAAAGTGATCTTTTGTAATAAATATTTCCACCTTGAAGATGTCAAGAATGCCTAAAAATCTATTTTCTGACGGAGTAGATATTGTTTTCGCGAAAAGGAGTAGTGTGATGAGATGCTTCTCTGATGGTTAACTGCATTGTCTTTGCTGTTCTTTTTACTGTTAATTCGCTTGTATGCTGTGTCAAATGCAGGCAACTTTTGACTGTCTGCTCAAAACCTACGGATTCTTGACTCCTGACTTTTGGAGGGAAACCCGCTTCACCAAGTCTCCATTCCAGGAGTACACTGATCTATTGGGGAAACCAACAAAAGTCTTGATTGAAGATGTTGAGAGAGTTGAAGCTTGATGAGGATGCAGTCTGTTTCTAAAAGATAAAAATATAGGGTTAAGAGTTTGGTTTTAATTACGCCATAAGTTCTTAAGACTAGGCATGTTCTTATTTTGGTATGCAGTTTTGTTGGAGATTTTTTTTATTCTGCAACGACTTTTCTTTGTTTGATCAATTTGGAATTATATATCAGTTGCTTTTATTACATTAAAAATTCAGTTTTTAATTAAATGTTTCTGCTTTATCAGTTAAAATTTTTAGATTTATACTCCAGTTATTTTTACCCGAATTAAGGGTTAAAATGGACGGCTAGTTAGTTGCATACTAAATGTTCGATATCTGCAGAACTTTATCCCTTAGGAGCAATAGGCTTTGAAGGATGCTGGCGGTTTATTTATATAGTGAAATCCGCTAAAGAAACCAGGTTCAAATTACGCAAATTGACCTTCCCTAGGGCTGTGCCTGTGAGGATAATCGAATTCATCTGTTTTTGTTTTCTTACATTGTTATTACACTAACACTGAAATCCTCTGGGCTGGCTGATTTATTTGAAGCATTTTGAGACTAGGATTTTACATATCCGCCACTCAACGAAAGGACTTTGCAACCACAGATTCTGGACAAGATAAAGGGAACACGTGGCACTAGCCCATTTGATCAAACATTTATTAAGATAAGGAAATGGATGATGGTCTCTCAACAAGGCCTTAAAGCCATTTGTATTTGCAAGTAATAATAATCCACTCCGTTTTGTGCATGTGAAGAATCAGAAACAAACTCGCAGCAGCAGAAAAAGCGGTAAGCATAATTGCAGAGATGGCATCGATGACCATGACAGCCTCATTCCTAGCTAGGTCAGCCATGCCCAAACAGCCTCTCACAACACAACGCAGAGGGCTGATCATGGCCAAGGCCTCAAACCCCACAGAGGGAGAAAGGGTCAGTATGGAGATGAAAAACAAGGAAGAGAGCTGCAGTGGGAGGAGGGATTTGGTGTTTGCAGCTGCTGCTGCCGCTGCATTCTTCGTTGCCAAAGTTGCCTTGGCTGACGACGAACCCAAGGCTGGGACTATTGATGCTAAGAAAAAGTATGCTCCTATCTGTGTCACAATGCCTACTGCTCGTGTCTGCCACAAGTGAGATCAATTTAAATTTCATCTTCTTACTTTATGCAAACGCAATATTGATTTGCGATTTCTTTAGATTAATGTAAAAGTTGCATCCTCTCTTGTACTGTATCCTTCCATTGGGCAATGTTCGGGAGATTTCTTAGTTTGTGGTCTTGTAAGAAAATAATTACAATTTTATGGTATTTTTTATTGATAATTTCTGAATTTGTATTAATTTGAACAGTGACTGACACATGCCCACTAGTCTAATTAGAGAACATGGCGTGCGCCCACTGCATGTCCCATGTACTTTATTTCAAATTTATTAAAATTTATTAATTTTTGTTAATTTTTTTTTAGAAAAATGAAGATATAATTTATAAATTAAAGTTTGATAAATTATATTTAGTAATAATTAATAAAATTAAGTAAATAAATTATAAATTAAAATATTTAGAATTTAATAATATATTAACTAAAATTTAAGAGATAATAATTTCAAAAAAATTTTGAGGGTTAAAAAATGTTGAAAAAATTTATAAAAATTGTCATAAAAAATTTTGTTCGGACATTTGCTCCAAAAGTTTATTATTATTGTTATTATTACATAAAAATTAATTGTTAATTAAATTTATTAAATTTTTCTATGTAGGACTCTGCTTGTGCCAGTTAGCGCCCACCGTTTCATAAATTTACAAATTAAATTTTTAACTACCACATTTTAAGAAATATCCAGAATCCTCTTTGTTTTCTCTTATTCCATTTCTGATTTTCTTTTTCTTTTCTATTTTCATTCTCTGATTTTTCTTTATAACAACTTGATATAATCCAACCAATCAGCTGCTAGCTTCCAATATTCATAGACTCCATGATGATTCTTCACAAGAAGAGTTAAAGTTACAAACAAAGTCCTTTATGGGTTGATGTCGTTATACACTCGTCTTCCTGACCTGCTATGAAATGCTATTGCCTTGACAAAAATCCAAATGCATGGTTATATATTTTTCCAGTCAGTAAAACAGAAAATTGCAGAAAGGCACATTCTTCCATTGGTGAAAATTGTTCTTCACACATGGTTGCAACACAGTGAAAGTATGGAGACTTATTCCCCTTGCACCCGACCGCATACAAAGAAAAGCAAAGGCTAAAAAATTCCAACATTTCAATGCAATTTGAGCTGTTTTTTATGAATGGCCAACGAATAGAGGCTGCCCATCAATAGCACAAAAGAATTCCCTGGAAGCTGCTGCGTCATATAAGAACTGCTACTTGTTGCATAGTTTGTCAAGTAAACTGAGAAAACATATTGAACATCAAATGCAAGGAAAGGATATATTATTGTAGTTTTACCAATGTACCTTAACAAGCAAAACTGTGATACAAAATGTACTAAAACCAATGACAATTCATTACGTAGCTGTTACTCAGCAATAACAACATGGAAGGGGATGGATTGTTCCTTATTCACCTTGGCCATCTCTAGTTCACAGCAACAAGTTAGCGAATGATGCGTCTGAGGACCTTACTCGCCTTTCCCATTTTGCTGGGCAGCAACATAATTGCGAATAACTTCTATGGCTAATTGGTGAGCAGTCTTGTTCTGCAACTTTGCAAGGTCATCCATTTTATCATACGTATACTTATCTGCAAAAAGCCTCAGATTGTATTTAGGCGGCGTAGACACTACACCTTCCCAACTGTCAACCCACTCTTGAAGTTTCTCAAATCCCTAATAAGACAATTGGAGTATACAGTTTCATCTTAAACACAACAAGAATTTACGTGGAATGGGACAAAACTGAACATGAAGAAAACTGGTTAGCTATATGAAATAGTAATTTCTAAGCTCACCACGCGGGTTGTGAAGTCACCGAATGATTCTTTTGAATGCCTTTTTTGTTTCCAATAATAAAACAGAGGTTCCATAACTTTTTCAAGGTCTTGAACCTTAACCTTGTTCATGAAAGTTCTTGCCAACACAGTTTGATTGGGTGTTCCCCCAAGCCAAATCTGTTATAAAAGTGAAATGGCTGCGTCATACTTCTTTCAATAACTCTCATGTATGTTAAAGAGAGGAAAGAGAAGAAACATCAACTAGTCCTTCCTATACCTGATAGCTATTGGGACCATCACCAACAAATCCAAGTTCAGCCATGTATGGTCTTGCACAACCATTGGGGCAGCCTGTAACCCTTATTACCACAGATTCACTGTACTTGAGACCAACCTAAAATCACAAAGTCCATTTCAGTTGATACCAGTGAAGACTCACGATTTGTGTCAAATATTCGCTGAATATTTCCATCAAGTTCTTGATTGATTTTCTATTATTCTTAGAAGAGTAAATACCTTCTCGAATACAGCTCTGACCCGTTTGAGGATGTCAGGTATTCCTCGTTCAGCTTCAGTTATTGCTAGTGGGCAAAGTGGTAAAGATGGACATGCCATTGCTGTTAGATTAAGGGGGTCTACATACTTAGGTTGCTGTCCACATACAATTGCAATCAATCATCAGAACACAAAAAATTAGTGGAAACAGCAAGAACCAATCCAAAACGGAAATGGATGTAACCAAATAATCACTGCCACAACTACTAAGAACATCCAGTCACAAGTTCAGTATAAGAAAACTAGTCATAGAGTCCAATATACAGTTACACCTTGTCTAGCAACTTTCCTTGGGGGGAGGGAAAATAAAATAAACTCATTTTTCTTCCTCTTCATGGTGTTCGGAAAATTTCCCTTCAAAAGGGAAAATATGGAAGGAAAATCAATTTTGTTTTCCTTTATTTTTCTTCATGTTTTGGATTGAAGTAATATATATAATATAACAAGGTAGATGAAAGAAAATAAAATATATTTTCCTATGTTTGGATAATTTATTGTGAGAGGAAAAAAAGTTGTAGTATTACATATTTATTTTTTGGCATAAGGCATATTTGACCCCCTGCAATTGTCTAAATTTGTCATTTTGCCCCTTACTTTTTTTTTGGTCCACTTTGCCACTCAATTGATTTTTGGTTCATATTGCTCCCTGTAAAGTTTGTAAAAACGTGCATGCAGCCCACTAATTCTAACATAACACTATTAACCAAGTCAAACATTTTTTCTTATCATTTCAACATTCGAGGGCCACATGTAAGTTTTTACAAACAAAAGAAAAGCAATATGGGCCAAAAATCAATCGCGGGTGGCAGGTAAAAAAAAAAGGGCAAAATGGCAAATTTGGACAATTGGAAGGGCGGAATATGCCTTATGCCTTATTTTTTTTGCACATCATTTTATAAAATATTAAATACTTTATTATAATAATCAAGGATTAAAAATAAAAAGAAATTTTATCAGTAATAATGACATTTTTTGTCCAATCCCTAGTGCTTTCTCTCCATTTTGGAGAGAAAATAGAGAACGGAAAATAAAAGTTATTCTACATCCCCTCCTTATTTTCTTCCCTTCCCAAATAAGGTAAAGTGAAAATACTTTCTTATTTTCCTTCTTCCCATATTTTCCATCTATCCAAACACTTAAGGGTGGAAAATAAAAGTTATTTTCCCTTCCCTTCTTATTTTCCTTCCTTCCCAAATAGGGTAAAGTGACAATACCTTCTTATTTTACCTCATTTTCCTTTCCCCCCATATTTCCCCCCCTTCCCAAACATAGGCTTAATTCCTATGGGTCCATCCCTGAAATGACTATCACTACTAAGCACATTGCCACAAAGAGATCTATTATAAGCACATAACTTGTCCCAAACCTCATATTTCTGAAATAATAAACTTAATTCTCAGAAAATGATAATTTACATACTCTTCTACAACTCAATGCAAGTTCGATCATATAGATCCACACCAACTATTATAGACAATAGGAGAACAAGATTTACATAGTCATTCAAATAAGTAAAAAAATACAGATATTCACATGTTAAAGGATAAAGGGTTCTGAAGAAAAACTATATTTACGGGAAACAAATGTCTCACCAGCAATCCAGCCTGTGCAAGAGTTGCAGTGATGGGGTGTTTCCATGCTTTGCGAATGCCCCACAAGATGATGTTCTGGTTTGGTGTGAGACGCACATCTAAATTGTACTTCTCTATTACTTCCCTCAATGTGGTCTTCATTTTCCCTCCAACACGACCATTGTCAACATGGAGCCCACAAAACAGACCACCATCACCCTACCAACATTTTAGATTATTATAATTCAAATAATAAACAAAGGGATAGAAAAAGGTCAGGAATCAAACAAACAAGCAGATGAAAGTGTGAAACTAAAAATGCATGACTCCAAACAGATAAATAATATTTTAGTGCAATTGAATTGGATAGAATCATATATAAATTGTTGGAATGTTAGACCAAACCTGCTCATGCCATCCCAAGTAACTTTTAAATTTCCACTCAGGCAATTCATGGCACGGCTCAAATTTCTTTCCATAATATTGCTCAACAACACTTCTAAACTTCTCAATCCCCCACGAGCTAATCAGATATTTCATTCTACTGTATTTACGATCATCTCTCCTCCCATTTTCTCGTTGTGTAACAACAATAGCTTTCACTGCATACAAAATGTCGTCTTTTGGTACATAACCCAATGGTTCAGCCAAATGTGGAAAAGTGCTTTCCAGTCTATGTGTTCGTCCCATACCACCACCAACCTAAAGCATAAATTGTAAGAAAAAATTATTTCTGAAAGCAGTTATATGAAAAAGAGATTATTGTTAAAAGATGTGCTGATCATACATATATGTTGAAACCCTGAGGCTCTCCATCAGCATCAGTAACCACAGCAACACCAATGTCATTTGTGAGAATATCCACAGAGTTATCACTTGGCACAGTGACTGCAATTTTAAACTTCCTAGGTAAGAACTGGGTTCCATAGATCGGCTCTGGTGAGTCAGGAAAATTAGTTGCATGAGAATTATCATTCCGGGCCTTCACTACCTCAGGAGGTTCTGCTGACATGACTTTCTCCCCATCAACCCACATATCATAGTAGAAACCAGATTGAGGAGTTAGGAGTGCAGCAATATTCTCAGCAGTTTTCTGTGCAAACTGGTAATCTTTTCTCGCAAATGGAGCAGCAGGAGCCAAAACATTCCTGTTGAGATCACCACATGCA
>CATIWF010119433.1:0-47476 GCA_949630135.1 Balakata baccata
AAAGAATGTATATATTAATCACAATTAATAAAGATAATTTAACTTCTATTAGATATGAAGAAAGTGAAATTCCGGTCCTGAATAAGTTTGAGAAAGGATAACTAATAATGTAAAAAGAAAATGTAAATAATACATGCATATATTAATTACTGTTAGCATAGATGACTTAGCTTATATTGGATATGAAAAAAGGGAAATTTCCAACTTATTTAATTTTCATTCAAATTGAATTTCTTTTTTGGTTTTATGAAAAACGAAAATTCACATTCTAACTTTTGTAACTTTTGTTGAAAATGATTTTTTTTAAAAAAATTTTGAGAAACATGCTTTTTAGAGTAAAAGAAAAAAAAGGCGATTGTTTACTTTTTATAAATATGCCTTTAAAAAATTACTTTATGTATTTATATCATGTCAACAAAAAAATCGATTAATTCTAAACTTTTGTTTTTAAAAAGTAAGAAAATGTTAAACTTTTTTACTGTTACTTTAATTACTTTTATTATTATTATTATTATTATTATTATTATTATTATTATTATATTGCATTAATTAATATTAATATTAACTACTTAATGTTAATGCAGATTTGCAAACAAGTGACTGTCGCTTTTACTGTCAATCTTTCATTTTATGTGTTCCACGTGACTCTAACAATGTATTACAAATAAATTTATTACACGTTTCATATAATTTGAACAATATATTATAAATAAATAAATTATAACATCATGCTAAATGACTTATATTATATAATTATTTACATTAATAAATATTATATTTATTTATTAAAAATTATTTAATTTTTATAGTCCGAATCAATATGAAAATAGCTAGTATATATATATATATATATATATATATATATATTTGAGTGAATACTATTATATCTATCATAATATTATATGTATTTATAAAAAATATTATCAAATATTTTTTCATTCATTTTCTATCATAAATACCAATTTTATTATAAAAAAATTAAGAAATTTTATAATTAAAAAGATAAATGTCTTTTTAAATATATAATAGAAAGTGTATAACAAAATGTTAATAACTTTTTTTTATATCTGGAAGTAGAATTAATTACCAAAATATCTTTAATTATGAGCATTTTAACAATTTTAACTCAAACTATTAAAATTTTCACTAAAATATATAAATTCAGTTTTTTTTTTTAAAAAAAAAAAGCTTCCACCACTTAAACATGGTGGCACTAATCCTACGTGGCAACTGGAATTATACGTGGATACTTGATATATTAAAAAAAAATTAAGTCAGCTATTTTTTAGTCATATTTTTTAGGCAAATCATCAAATGATGCGTTTGATGAAAGCTCAATTTTTTTCTCTCCACTTTTATTAGCAACACATCAATTTCTCTTCTACTTTTTTCTCACATCTCGTTCATATCTCTTTACCCCTTCATCTCATCTTCATTGATTCTTACTACAAACTGGTAATTAGAGCCAAACTATTCATCATAGACACGATACCAACTAATGATCTATTCTATAGCGATGGAAATCACTAATCTCATAGAGGAGAATGGGGGCGCCGCCGAGGTCAAAGAGAAAGGCAGTGCAAGGCACCATAGCTGGAATTTGAATTAGAAACATAGACCTAGAACGAGCAGAGGAGGAAGAAGATTAATCCCAAAAAACCCACAAAACCAAAAAGCTAATTCTAAAGAAATTACCCAATAATAACAAAAAGGTTTGATTCTGTTTTGGTTTCAATATGCTCCAATTATTTGTCCATTCAAATTTTCTTCTTGCATTGATCAAAATCGGCAAAACTTGATTGTCTTTTCCATGGAATTTTTCTTGGCAACTTCAGTTTGTTGATCTGGATTTTGAAGCTTTGGTCATTTATCTCTCCTCCATCATTGTACTCTTTTTCCTTTTTTTTTTTTTTTTGCTTCAAACATTACCAAATACAAATATTTGCATTTCTCTATAGACAAATAAAGTATGTCCTAATTTCAAAATGGAAGAAAGTGGAAATGAATGTAGGGTTACAAAAATTATCTGGAAATTTGAGGTTCTTTAGCTGTGGTTTTTGGTCGAAGACGAAATTCGTATGATTGTTTTTTTTTTTTTTTAATTAAATAGTGCGATTTAAGTTGGAGGGTTCAATTATTTTTTTATTATTAAATATCACCATTTCTTCCATGTAAGCTTCCGGCTTACATGTAAGATTAGCGCCACCCTAATTGGGTGGTGGAAATTATTTTTTTGGTAAAAAATTTTATAGTTTGAATTAAAATTGTTAAAACGCTCATAATCAAGGTTAAAGTTGTTAAATCCGACTCGATTAATGAATCACAAAAACAAAAAATTAAGATTCAATCGGGACTGAACTCGAATCAATTACATATTATTCTTTAAAAATATTATATTTAACATATATTTCATACAATGTAAAATATCAAAATTATTTATACTATGTATATTCCATACATAATAATATATTAACAATAATATTTATAATCCAAATTAATGAACAGCTATATTATAATATTTTACTCAAACACAATATTGTTTGTATTTTATTTATTACTTTAATAAATAATAAAATTGAATTATTTATATATTTTACATTTTTTAAAATTAAAATAGTTAAATAGAAAATAAAAATTTACATTAAAACATGCATTTATTTATCGATTAAATAACTTTAAATATAATTTATATGAAAATTTTATTGTAACATATAATTTTTTAATTAAAAATAATTTTTATGGAATCAATAAAAAATTTCTCATAAAATATATTAATTAAATTCCACTTTATTAAGTATACATATCTAATATAATTATTTTTGAATTAAGTTTTTTTATAAATATAATTGAAGAAAATATGCAATATAAAAACTTATATTTATAAAAAAAACAGCGTTGCTAAACGGTAAGTGTGCACCAACTACCTTCAGATCGCGTGTTCAATCCGCAGTGCAACCATTTTTGACAATTTTCTCACAATTTCTCATCCGATTCCGGTTCAAGTGGTTCAACCGGCGGATTAACCGGTTCCTCCACTGATCAGATATTTATCCGATTATGAGTGTAAATCAATCCAATTGATATTTATCTGATTATGTGTAAATCAATCCGATTTGAAAATTGGTTCACAATTTAACCGATCAAACTGGCCAATTTGAATCGGTTTTAAAAACGTATTTGAAATTGTTGCGGAATGTATAAAAATATATTTTTGAATTTTTTTATTTAATTAACTAATTTTTTATAAATTTTTTTTTCAATTCTACTTTGAAAAAATTATTTATTTATCTATTTCTACTAAATGCAATTTTCAAATTTTAAAAAAATTAAAAATATTTGAAAGTGATTTTCCAAAACTCAAATCCAAAACGGATGGGTTAAGGTAATTAATCATTATAATTATTATTAAATCCTAAACATTTCAAATAGTTTAGGCCCACTGAAGGCTCTAAATAAGATAGAAGTTTGGTCCTTACAGGAGACCTAAGATCAAAATTAGAGTCCCAATATTTGAGTTAGAGGCTTAAAGTTGGAAGTTTTGGACCAAAGAAAAAGACCCAAATCTTGTGAAAAAGAAAGAAAGGAAGAACAAAAACTGAAACAATAAATTACCTCATAATTAAACAAATAAATACATGAAAAATAAAAGTAAATAGTATATAAAGCAAATTCATATAATATAATTCAAGATATATATAATATGAGTTTACTATGGATATATTTGTGTTATTATTTTGGTATTTTGAATGGCCCAATTGTGATTATTTGAATTGTTAAATATTGTTTTTAGTTAAATTGCAGTAAAGTGATGATAAATTTAATTTACCCAAACTTTATAACAAATTTAATTTACGCCAATAATTGATAAGAGTTGTGTTATTAATACTTATGCACTTTCTACTATACACTTCTAATGCAAAAAAGATACATCACTTTTTCTATAAAATATTAGCTTTTATTATCAAAATTAATGATATTTTATAAGTAAAAATAAACATACCTTTTTTACATTAAAAGTATATAGTACAAAATTATTACTAGCACATGTCTCTCTTCACTTATAAAATGCTATTATTAATTTTTATAATAAAGCTAATATTTTATAGAAAAAGTGACATATGGTAGAAAATGCATGAAAAAAATGGTAGTAGCATTCATCTTCCTTAATTTTGTAAAATACATGTTCTATGATAAATTAAAGAAATTTTGTAAAATATATATTCTATGATAAATTAAAGAATATTTATTCTGTATCTCATGGAATAACAAATTTTACTACCATCACATTAATTCCTTATCACCACTACTTCCACCGCTATTACCACTGCCGCCACGGCAGTCACCACCAGCCCCGACCACTACCATCACCCATGCATCCATCATCACGGCCACCACCTATCCATTACCAATAGTAATCACCCAAACAATTACCATCACTACTACTATACATACATATTAATATAATACTATATTTAGCAATAATTTTTGTATCGTAATAGTTAATATAAACTTATGAACCAAAACATGAAATAAGAATTATTTAGAAATAGTTATTTTATGTCTTAGGAATTAATATTCTATTCCATATATATTTCATTACATGAACCAAACATTAGATCTAATGGTAATATCTTTCCTATCACAAATTAGTTTTAAAAGAACTGGCAAGCACTTGAGGTCTACAACTAGCATTAGAGTTATGGTCACGGATTTGATTCCCAACGGAACAATTGTCAAGGGAAAGATTGTTGATCAAAGTGCAGCAGAAATTCTCACATATTACAATTATTTTATGATTGAAAATGGAAAGAGAGTACACGGTCGGTGACAGACATCTTATATTTCAAAGGCACAGAAGCTTACAGAAACAAATTTCTTTCCTAAAAATTTCAGGTGAGGGAAGAGATGCAATGAATTAGGGTGAAAAGAGGTCATACATCAACTTGAATTTGCCTAAGGATTGTCGTAATAAGGCAGCAACTCCAGATATCTATGTCTTGGCGTGTCGGGTTAAATATACATACGCATATACACTCAACTACCTTATTGTCTACATTGTTTGTGGCATCCTTGTTGAAGCTACCATGGTCTACACATGTCTCTAGTCTATTATATACTCTATAAATCCATTCATTCTTTCTTTTCTTATAAATTCTTTTACATTCGTTAATAAATTATTAATAATATATAATTTTTTATATAATTATTTTTTGGTATTCATCATACAAATTAGTTTGAATTTGCGCCAATCAGATTCATTAAGAGAGAAAGTTTTAAAAATGTTTTATATTTAGTATTTGAATTTTGAAACATCTAGTTAACGGAAAAGTAATCATTATATTTTATTAATTAGCATCCCACATACCTTGGGGGAAGAAATTTTAAAATTTCGGAATAACTTTTAAAAATTTAATGTTTTACTACTTTTTAATTAGATATCGATCATTATTTTGTCAATTAGATACTTTTAATTTTTTTAATTGGACATTTCTGTTTATTTTTCATATAAAATATAATAGGTAATAATTTTAAAAAAAATTGGGATAGATTTTTTGAATGAAATTCCATATAAAAGAATTTTAGTAGTTTAAAAAATTACAAAATTTGTTCTTTAACATTGAGTTAGATCTTACCTAATTGAGTAAAACACTAATTATATCTTATCTAAAATCTATTTGTTAGCAAATTAACTTAAAAAATGAAAGTATGAACAAATAAATATAACAATTGTAGTAATTTAAAAATTTTTAAAATTATGCTTTTAATTTATTAAATGCATGCCATTTGCTAACTATAATATTAATATATATTTTTATGTGTAATTATATTTAAACTAAGAAATGAATGTATAGTTTACCGCCCTTGAGGTCCTACCCTACACGAGCAAAATTAGTCTTAGTATGTAGTCTTAATTGACTGGTAGATGATACTTATAGTTTAACCCAAAAAATGTAAAAAAAAAAAAACAATTAGTAATTTTTTAAAAATATTAATAAATTTAGTAATTTAAAAAACTAGTTAATGTGTGAACAAATTAATATATGGTTAAAAATATATGTTAATGCTACAATAAGCAAAAGACTTATTATATTTAAATTGTTATAATGAGTAAATTTTGTAATCTTTTGAACTAACTATAATTTTTATTGGAAATCAATTTATAATTGTTTGAATAATTATTTTTTTGAGGTGTTTAAAATTACTGTTGGAAATTAAAATAATATATTTTAAAATTTTTTGAATTATTTGAATGATTTTTAAAAAGTTTTATACACTGTTTTTTTAAATATGTTTTTAGAAAAAATATATATTTCTTTATTTTTCTCTTAAAACACTTTTTAAAATAAAAAAAATTAAACATAAAAAATATATTTTTTTCAAATGCAATGGTAAATAGAACCTTTTAAACTATATCCTAAAACTGAATAAAATCCGGTAGTTATTTTCAAATTGGAACACCTACCACAAAACTAGCAAATCTTATTATTTATGTAGCTACCAACATAACAATGAAAACCTAAGAGAGCAATGCCCTACCTATTCATTGCTATGTGATATTCTTGCCCTTTTTTTTTTTTCTTTTGGGATAAATATTTGTGGAAGTTATTGATAGCTTTGATATAATTTTCAATGATGTTGATCAATACTCAAGCAGCATGCATGAACTAACCCTCTCAATTCTTGTTGTTATTGTATATATACATTCATGGTTCTTGAATTTGCTTTTCTTGACACTTTCACCCCAATAAGGCCCACCAAACCAATCAATATTTCTTGAAAAGCAGGAAGAATTTTAGCAAAGATATATAAAAGTGAATTTATGTTTTTAAAATTAAATTTCTTTATTTGCATTAGAAGTCAAAAGTTTTACAAAGCTAGAATTTTGTTGGGTTGACCAAAATTTTGTCTTTCTTGACTTTAGGTTTAATACTTTTGGTTTAATTCAAGTTTTATTACCATAAGCAAGTTTAAATCAGCAAAGGGGGGCCTCCCCTCTCATTTTCATTCTGTCCTACGACCTAGATTTGCAATTTCCTTGTAACTATCAATTGCAAAAGTTTTTTTCTTTCCAAAAAATTAAAAATAAAATAAAATAAAATTCAATTGCAAACATATTGCCTTAAAATTTGCTGGTTACAGTTTTTCTTTTCGTTTACGAGCTAAGAGGCCTATCAACAATAAGCTATACTTGTACAAATATCCCTTCTTTTTAACAATTTTTTATCTTTCAATTAATAATTAAATTATATTCTATCAATGTAATTAATTGCTTTTTCCATTTTAAATAGATATTATTTAAGATTTTTATTTTTGTTTCAAAACATTTAATATTTTATAATTGTCTATGAATAATAATAATCATTTTTTATATATTCCACTATTATTTAGTAATTAAAAATAGAACTTTATTTCTTTTAAAAAATGTATAATAATAATAATTAGTAAAATATAATATTTTATTTATATATTGAAAACATTTCTTAGTTATTGTACAATAGCTTTAAACAACAACAAAACTGTTTATCGAAAAAGGGATATTACATGATTAAAAAAAAAAAAGCTGAGGTTAAACTAGACTTATCACTCATCAAATGAATGTTGAATGGCTTACCTAGATCCTATAAAATAAACTAATTATGACTATCTAGATAGTAATTATTATTATGCTATATATATATATAATTAAATTAATTTTTAATTTATTTATAAAAATTGGACATAAGTAGAATTTTATTTTTAATTATGAGTATTTAGCTGAGAAATTGTTTTGTATCTAATCTATAATTTTTTTTATTTAAACTATTTAACATTTTATAATATATTAAACTGTAAATTAATTTGAATTTGTGTTTTATATCCATAAAGATTCTAAGCGTTTCTTCTCACATTTTAAAAATGAACTCAAATTAAGAGATGGAATTATTTATTTATGTGATATTTTTTTATTAGTCCGATTTTTATAAAAGTTTATAGACTAAATTTCTTTTGTTATATTTGAAAATACCGTTAATTAAAAATATATACTAAAATTAATCATATATTAAAATTAATTATATTCATACTAGATAAAACTTTTAAAACTGTAAAATATTATATCATAAATTTTAAAACAACTACATCTCGAATTTAAAACCTCTCGTTATATTGAAAAAAATTCATGTAATTTCATTCATGCCCTCCTCATTTCATTGAATCAGGACATATATGGTGGGGCACACGAATCCAACAACCATGACCGTAACGGGTAACACCACACAGTTGTTTGATAACTTTTCTGTTAAAGTCTCTTTCAATTTCTTTTTGTTTTGGTTTTTTTGTAAACTTCCACTATATATATAAGACTTAACCACACCCCATTTTCACCCTATATAGCAGAGGGGAAGAATACATATAATATATGAGCCAAGAGTTGTATGAATGGAGTGTTGTAATAGAAAGATGATGATGAACGTCTGCCGATGTTAAAGTCGATCATCGTTATGGTTATCTTCACCTTCTTCCTCCTGGTGCTGCCGCTTGTTCTACCGCCTTTGCCGCCGCCGCCGTTCTTCCTCCTCTTCATTCCGATCTTCATCATGAGCTTCCTCATTTTCTTGGCCTTTTCTCCTTCCAAGATGCCTCATTCAACCTCTGATTCTGTTTGATATCAACCATATTAGTTCTTTCATTATTTTTTTTTTCTTTTAGATCCACCAAACCATCTTCTTAATTTAAGGTTAGATATTTTCTTAATCGTGTAAAGAAATTTATCAAGGTTTTTTTTTTCTTCTAACTTCTTATGGAGTAAAATGCTTCCTTTCATATATTTTAGAAGTATTACATATCCGAGAGTTTGAATTTGAAACTTCTGATTCAAAGAAAAACAGATTCGTATCATCTCATCTCAATCTTTAGATTAATTTATGATCTTTGTTAGTTGTTTTATTTCTTTATTTTAAGGAAGAATGAGATAAACTTCACATATAAAAGATAAAAAGAACAACGTAATTTATTTGAGTAACAAAAAAAAACAATAATGTAATTTATAGTCTAAAATATAAATGAAATTTGATTTGTTGGTACTTAATTATATATGCAAATTGAAATTATAGTAAGACTAATATTGTAAATGAAAAAAGGGGTATGTTTTATTTTAATTTCATTAATTTTTCAAATGTGAGATGACCAAGGAAAGGGAGACAAGAAGACATTTTTCTTTTGACAAGAAGACATTGTTATTAAGTAGTTTGATAAATATGGTTCGAAAGAGAAGATGGTCCAACTTGCCTCTTTAGTCATGGAACAAATAGTAGCTAATAATTAAAAAATTTGTGGCTAAATTCTTTAGTTACAGTATATATTATCGTAACAGGAAATGACATAGCAAGAACTTAGCCACGCAATTTATTAATTCTGTGGCTAAGCGTACAGAATTCTTACCATGAATGTTATTTTTTGTGGCTAAAAGTTTAGAGTATTTTGTTACAAATTTATAAGCTTGTAGCAAATAATTAATTTTATTAGCTACAATATACAAATGTTCGAATCTACGTTATATATTTTTAGCTATGATATAATATATCTGTAACAAAAAGTTAAATATATCTGCCACATATATATACTGTGGCAAAAATATTCAAATTTCAGCTACAAATTTAACAAACTCAATGACTAAAAACTATGTTCACTTGCCACCGATATTACACAGAGGCTAACGTTTTATAATTTAGCTACAAACATAATAATTCATATCCACTATGGCGGTCTTTCATAGAGGTTAAACCTATCTATACTAAAATGACAAAATTAAATTTAAAAAAAAAATGCTCATCATGGCAAATTTAGCATTTATTAGAAGCAAAATAATACATAAACAGATCATATTACAATGTAATTAAATAAAAATACATTAATTGAAAGTAAAAAAAAGCAGAATTTAAAATCTAAAATCATGGATATTTGTTTGGATCAGGTCAATGAGACTACAATTAAATCCTCGCAAAAATTGATAAGTTTGTTGCCTCTTAGACGATCTGCAATTTTCTGCAATCCTAGCAAAAATTGGTAAGTCTGTGGCCTCTTAGCATATCTACAATTTTCTTAAACAAAGCAAATCTCTTAGCCATTCATGTTGTCCCATTAATTCTAGTTTCCCCACAACTCCAAAGATACTTCAACAAACTCATCTATCTCAATGTCTGTAACAAGAATTTGTGCAGCTCAAAATAAATGTGCAACTCCATTTCCGCATGTCTTTCTTTCTTGCTCGGATTCCATTTTAAGATCTTCTGCCCTGCTCAAGTATGTCAAACACAAACTTAAGATATTGGAATTATAAGTTTAACAACAGATCGAGTCACAAATTAGATTTCTAATCAATTACATGGGTGGACTATAACAGTACTTGATTGTCTTACAATGTGAAGTTGTATGATTATGGACCAAAGGGACTGCTTCCAATCCTATGCAGATCTTTGACCTAGTTAACACTTATAGTTTTATAAGGCAACTTATAAGCCATGAATAATAACCTGGAATGAAATCAAATTGAAGTTCAAACTAAACCATCTAAAAGCAGAAATAAAAACAAAACACACTTATCTGGCTTGAAGTCGATGTTTATTAGATCGCTAAGAATAGAAAATCATCTGTTCTAGTCCTTTGCCCCTTTCAACCAATTTTACTAAAGAGAAAAAAAAAAGAGAAAACTGTAAAATCATACGACAGAGCTATGCATAAAATTTAGAAAAGTACCAGAAAATTGAGAAATAAACCCTAAAAAATTCACAAGTTTAGAATAGGAAAAAATAAGTTATACAAACAACCTGAAACGAATTAAAATACTTACTGATTATAGAGCATAGTGCAGTGAGGAGGATTGCAAAGTGAGAGAGTAGAGGAGCAGAGAGAGCACATATCTAAATTACACTAACTTGCCTTGGATTTGATAACGAACCAGTTGCAGAAGTTTTTTTCTGGGCAAAAATTTACCGGAAAGAAAGCAAAAATGCCGGCGATTTAGTGGCTCCATGGTACAGAGAGAAAGGAGAAAGAAATTCTGAGCTAAATTATATCTATCGTATTATTTATATAGTAATCTAATAATTAAATAATATATATGTATATTACATTTATTTTAATAAATAAAAATAAAATAATTAAATATATTTTAATGAGTTATTGGATTAGTTTATGAATAATATGGTAGATATAATTCACCAACAAATTTATCCAACTAAAAATATGAGGTAGGAACGAGGAGCGGCGGCTCTAATGGCCAAAATAATAAAGATGCCAATATTTTACAGTTAAGGGCTTTAATTCAAAACTGCAGCGTCTTGAAATTCAAAATTTCAAAATTTTTGTTTTCGACATTATTAATTAAAGTTCTTTATTTTTTAAAATATAAATAATTTATCCACTTTATAATAATATATTTAATCATAATGATACAAAATTAACATTAAGCATATTAGGCATAATAATAATAATAATAATATTAATTTGCAACTAATAATTATATAATTATTATTATTATATAATAATAACAATTATTATAGTAATAATCTCATAGTATAAATAATTTTTGATATGATTTAACAACTTTGTAATATAATAAATAATTATATGATTTATTTTATCCTATAATATATACTTAAATATAATAGTTACTATAATTATCAATTATTAAGTGTTTCAATCTATTTGATAAGTTATTAATTAAGTAATATGAGATGTTAATTATATAATATATGTTAACTATAAAACCATTGAACTTTAAAAAACTATAAATTATAGTTCATAATTATGTATATAATATATTTTTGAATCGGACTTATTAATTCAATCATGATTAAATCATATCATTTAACCAAAAGTAAAATAATTAATTAGTCTCTCTATATATTAATAGAATTTGTGAAAGCTAGCTAGTTCATATATGATACAGACATGACAAATTTTGGGCATCAATATTAAATTCATGCAAAGAAAAAAAATTTTAATTTGTATTTGCTCAATTCAAGAGTTGTTTTCTCTTTTTTTTTTTTTTTTTTTGGACTTTAGCAATTGAAGTATTGACTAGTATGCTATTATTGATTCATTTCATCTCTTTTTTTGGTAATAGTTTTTCAAACTTCTTTTTTTTTTAAAAAAAATTAACCATTTAAAAAAAAGAAAATGAATAAAAACTAAAACAAAAAATCTAAAAATGTCAAATAAAAAAAATTAACTAAAAGGATCTAAAGTTGCAAAAGCTTGTGATCTTGCCACACTTTCATTTTTAATTGTGGCTATTATGCCTTTAATCATTTAGCTACGGATGATTTAATATTAACTATAGCTACCCATATTATAATTCATGACAAAATAGATTTAAAAATTTTCAATTTGCCACAAGTAAAAACGTATAGTAACTATATATTAGCTTTAGTCATTAATTGATTTTCATGACAAATACTACAATAGTTTAATTGTTATTGCCATGGTTGTAAAAACTAGACCGGCCCGGCCGGTTCAACTCGAAAAATCGGGAACCGGCCCTTAGGCCGGATGGTTTTTATTCCCAAAACAGGGATAGAAACAACCCGGTGAGAAAACCGGTGACCCGGTCTGTTCAACCGGGAAAACCGGTGACCCGGCCGGTTCAACCGGTTTTTCTTTATTTTTTTAATTTTTTGTAAAAAAATTTTAATTATTAAATTTGGTCCAATCAAGCCAATTCAACCAAAAAATTAACCTTAAAACTAGATGAATTAACTATAAACTAATCAAATTGGTCAAAATAAATATGTTTTTAAACAATTAACTCACCCTTATTTATAAAATGATATGTTAACTTCATTTTTACTTTTTTTTAAAATGAGATTGTTCACTCATTTTTACATTTTTTTCTTCTTTTTTTATATTACTTTTCTTTTATAATTTAAAAATTTTGGCTGATTGCATTTTCAAGTTATAAATTACATTTACATTTAATAATTAATTAAATATTTAGTTATACAAATATATGAAATACGATTTTTAAAAAAAATAAAAAAGAGAATATTAGACATGTTATATTATTTAGAAAAAATTTCTAACTTATTCTCTATTTTTATTATATATGAGATATATTATATTTTATTATATATGAGACATATTATATTTTATGAAAATCCTACGCAGGCCGGTTCGACCCCGATTCAACCCCGGTTCGATCTTAAACCCGTGACCCGCTGGCTTTCTCGGTTCATTGACCGAACCGGTTTTTACAACCTTGGTTATTGCTATGATATTTTGATATTTGTTGCTAATTAAATCAATTAGCTACGAATTGTTCATTCTGGCTAAAAGTATGCAGCTAAATTATTGAGTATTGCCACGAAGATTCAATAACATAACAAATATGAAGTATTTGTTACATGTTATTTGATTTTTGTGACTAAACAATTTACAAAAATTATACATACTTACAAAGAGTTAGCTTTTGTAGTTAATACAACAAATTAGCTATGATTTTATATGTTGTAGCTAGGAAACCGTGTTGTAGTTTTATTCTTTGTGTTGCTCATGCCAATATGGTATGATAATATTAAGGGAAAATGATTAATACATTGTACAAGTTGTTGAGCTTGTGTGGTTAATTTATTTAGATGACTTAGTTGACTTGTAGATGATGTGGCATTATTTGATAGGTTGTTGTTGTTAGAGCCTCATATGTATATAGTGGCTATTACTATAGCTTAAACAACTTCTTTTACAATTTACGAAGATCCTTTTCTTCAACCAACTTCTTTAATGTGTTCTTTCTTTTTTGTCTTATCAATCTTTTTGGATCTCTTAAGCAGAGATTGATTGGTTAATAGAAATTTTTCATGGTATCAGAGCCTTTGATCAAAGCTCAAGTTGATACTCTATTTTGAGTTGTGATTGGTTTCTTTGTTTTCTCAAGAAATCTCGACTCTTCGACAAATCCTCTCAAATGGCTGTTGAATACGAAAATGGAGATCCACTCTTTCTACACAATTCGAATAATCCAGGTATATCTCTAGTCATAAATCCTTTGAATTAGAGGAATTACTTGTCATGGAGTCAGTCCATACAGATACCATTGGAAGCTAATTAAGGTGAAGTTAAGGTATGTTGATGGTACTTGCGAAAAACCAGAGGCTGAGGTACCGCAATAGAGAAGGGTAAATTGCATAGTGATTTCTTGGATTCTATTCAATTTCTAAAGAAATTGTTGAATCTTTCTTGTGCACTAAGACTACTAGGGATTTATGGGTTAAATTGGAGCAGTGTTATGTCGAAAGCAATAGACCATTACTTTTTTCATATAAAACGTGAGATTAGCTCAATTACACAGAAGGATATGTCAATCGATCAATATTTAAATAAGTTGAAGATATTTTGGGATGAACTCTCTTACTTATAGTCGGTGCCAGATTGTACATATGGTTGATGCGTTTGTAGAGTAGACAAAGTATTTGATCAAGCAAATTTGAATGCTAGACAGATAGAATTTTTGGCTAGATTGAATGAGAAATTGATGCGGTACAAAACCAAGTCTTGGTTATGGATCCTCTCCCTAATATGAGTAAGGCCTATTCTATGTTGATGAGTGTACAAAAGCAACAAGAAATCAATCAAGGTGAAATCATTAAGAATAATGCATTGTTTGTTGCTAATAATTTCTATAATAAAGGAGGAAAAACAAATAAAAAAGAGGAAAGGTATAAAAGGAACAAGAATGATCGTTTTTCCAAGCATTGTAACAGTAGTGGACATGTTAAAGAAACTTGTTTCAAGTTACATGGATATCCATCTTGGTCTTGAGAAATGAAAGAGAAGGGAAAGACTATTAATAGGAAAGACTATGCTAATATGGCAGGGAATGAATAAGATACTCCACTCGATGGTACTGATTTTCCTCAAAATGACAAAGTAGATGGATAGAATCCATGGCACAGCTAATCCAGCAACAAGTTGCTAGATGCTTGAAAGGAAAATAGATAACATAAGGTGCTTTAGTTAATTTTGCTCATAATACAAATTATGCAAGTAACAACTCTATTCACTATGCTTTACATACGCTTGAACATCTTGAGTCTGGGACTTGGATAATTGACACAAGAGTCACCAGTCACATATGTGCCAATATCAAATTGATGACCAATATTTTATTTATTAAAAATAAAATTCCAGTCTATTTACCTAATGGTTCTATACCACATATACATCACCTTGGCCATGTAACTTTGTCCTCTACTCTTTCTTTAACTGATGTTTTTCGTGCTCTAACTTTCAAATATAATATACTTTCCATAAACAAATTGGTCTAATCAATTGACCTTATTTTCTTATTTTACCCAACCTTTTATCTTTTATAGGACCTGAGGACTAAGAGGTTAATAATAGTGGGGCGTATGCAGGGTACTTTATATATCCTTGATTCCAGTTCCTTTTTACCTCAAATAATACAAGATCATAAAAGATACTTTATAATAGTTAGTTGCATGTGCTACTGTTAATAAATCAGAAGCACTTAAGCCTAAGTCTTGTGATATTGTTGATAAACCCTATAATGTGGAGCCCCAGTCTACCTATATTGATTCTACTCTTATCAATAACGTTTCTAATAATTTTCATTTGTGGCATAATAGACTAGGCCATACCTATATACACTTAAACATTTACATTTCACTTGCTCGATTAAGACACAGTTGATATGTGATGTTTGTCAAGAAGCTAAACAGACTAGGGTACCTTTCCCTTTCAATAGTATTTAGACCAAAACTATTTTTGAGCTTCTACATATAGACTTATGGGGTCCTTATAAAATAGCAACTACTGGTGGAGCTCATTACATGCTTATCTTAGTAGATGATTTTAGTAGGGGATCATGGATATCTTTGTTGCCATCTAAGCAGAATATTTGTCATATTTTGTCACAATTTTTGGCATTAGTTAAGACTCAATTTGGGTGTAAAGTGAAGATTATGAGAAGTGATAATGGGAGTGAATTTGTGAATAAAGAAAGTAGTACCCTATTTTCTAATGCTAGGATAATTCATCAAACTTCTTATAACTATTCTCTGCAACAAAATAAGGTAGTAGAGAAGCGACATAGATAGCTACTCAATATTGCAAGGGCTTTTTTTATTTCAATCATATTTACCCAAAAGATTTTGGTGTGAGGCAGTCCTAGCTGCAACCTTTGTTGTTAATCGGTTACCTAGTTCAGTGTTGAGCTAGAAATCTCCATTTGAGATACTTTACAATAGAGAGCCAGATTATGATAGGTTAAAATCATTTGGTTTCTTATGTTATGTCCCAAACATTGTTCCTCATAAGGACAAATTCGATGTCAGGGCTTATAGGAGTGTTTTTATTGAGTACAGTCATGGAAAAAAGGCTTATAAGGCTTTGTTACTTTACAATCTTACTATAGTGTCCTCTCGTGATGTTGTTTTTTATGAGCAAGTTTTCCCATATATAAACAAATCTAAACTAGACCTTACTTCCTACAATAATGTGCCTATACCTAAACTATTTAATTCTTTTGTTTCACTCAAATTCATACAACGTCTTTCCACTACATCTTTTTCTTTGGATACTTCAACCACTAATTCTTCTTATATGCCCTTGCACAACCTTTACATACTTTATCTGACCATAATCCTCCTAGACAAAGTCTTCGAACCAGAAATCCCCTACACTGGATGCAAGACTATGTTTGTACCATGATGTAAAAAGGCACCATACCTACTACTATTACTTCTACTGTCCATTTAGGTACTAATCCTTATCTTGCTTCTTTTTCTACCTCTACTTCTTTCCTTTCTTCTTTATCAAATCAAGTATTTCTTACAAATATAATTCATATCCCAAAACCTACTTGTTATAAACAGGTTGTGCAATACAAGGAGTGGGTTGATGCCATGAATAAGGAGTTAAAGGCATTATAAGTTAACCAAACTTGGGACATATCTACTTTGCCACTTAATAAAGAAGCTATTGGATCCAAATTAGTTTATAAAGTTAAATATAACCCCAGTGGGACAGTAGAGAGATATAAGGCTAGATTAGTGGCCAAGGGTTATAATCTCCTCTTGCTAAGCTTGTCACAGTTTGGGTTTTACTTACATTAGCAATAGCTCATCATTGGTCCTTAGACCAAATGGATATTAATAATGCCTTTCTGGTTCTTAGATGAAGAGGTATACCTTAAACCTCTTGAAGGATATACAAAGGCAACTTCCAACCAGGTTTGTAAGCTTCAAAATCTTTATATGGCTTTAAACAAGCCTCTAAAGATATTGGGAGTGAATTATTTTGAAAGTTTCTCTCTCCTCTTGCTAAGCTTGTCACAATTTGGGTTTTACTTGCATTAGCAATAGCTCATCATTGGTCCTTAGAACAAATGAATATTAATAATGCCTTTCTGGTTCTTGGATGAAGAGGTATACCTTAAACCTCTTAAAGGATATACAAAGGCAATTTCCAACCAGGTTTGTAAGCTTCGAAATCTTTATATGGCTTTAAATAAGCCTCTAAAGATATTGGGAGTGGATTATTTTGAAAGTTTCTCTCTCCTCTTGCTAAGCTTGTCACAGTTTGGGTTTTACTTGCATTAGCAATAGCTCATCATTGGTCCTGAGACCAAATGGATATTAATAATGCCTTTCTGGTTCTTGGATGAAGAGGTATACCTTAAACCTCTTGAAGGATATACAAAGGCAACTTCCAACCAGGTTTGTAAGCTTCGATATCTTTATATGGCTTTAAACAAGCCTCTAAAGATATTAGGAGTGGATTATTTTGAAAGTTTCTCTCTCCTATTGCTAAGCTTGTCACAGTTTGGGTTTTACTTGCATTAGCAATAGCTCATCATTGGTCCTTAGACTAAATGGATATTAATAATGTCTTTCTGGTTCTTAGATGAAGAGGTATACCTTAAACCTCTTGAAGGATTTACAAAGGCAACTTCCAACCAGGTTTGTAAGCTTTGAAATCTTTATATGGCTTTAGACAAGCCTCTAGGCAGTATTTACAAAGAAACTTTTATGTTTTAGTTTTGTTCAATGCATCCATGATCACTTTTTGTTTGTTAAACACACCAAGGATGTGGTTATGTTCTTATAATTGTCAATAATTGTTTGCTTATTGGCAACTCTTTAGCAGATATTGCTAAAGTGAAAACTTATCTTCATGCTCAGTTTACAATTAAGGACTTAGGTCCTACCAGATATTTCTTGGGTTTAGAAATTGTGATATCGCATAATGAAGTTTTTCTTTCCTAAAGGAAATATATTCAAGATACTCTTGCAGATGCAAACATGTCTGGTTGCAAATTTGCCAAAACACCTTAACCCAAGGGTTTTAAATTCTCATCGGATTCACCACTATTGGAGGATCAAGAACAGTATAGAAGTTCGGTAGGTTGTTTATTATATCTCAATCTTACAAGGCCAAATCTAACATATAGTGTGCAACAATTGAACCAACATATTTTTTCTCCATGGTGCACTCATTAGGAAGCTACTATGCGTGTATTATGGTATATCAAGCACACTTCTACACATGGTCTTTTTTATCTAGCAATAAACAAATTCCAGTTAGTGGCTTATAATGACAGTGATTAAGCATCCTATGAGTTAATTCACTTATTATCCTAAAATCACTCATCTACATTTTTTTAGATATTTATTTTTAAAATAAGTGGTTATTCCACATAGATCTAGATTTTTTTGCTTTTTTTGATTTTGTCTTCTTGTTATGATATTTGGTTTTATTGTCTTGTTACGATATTTTATTTTCATCGTCTTGTTGCGCCGTTTTTGTGTGTGCGCGATTCAAATATACAAAGCATATTCAATCTAACATAAACAATAAATCAAATTATGGTCGTCAGTATGTTGTATAACTTAAATCATAGATATTCTAGTCACTATAATATTATCAAATTTGTAGGCTTTGAACCGAGTTATTATGCTATTAACCTGAATGCGGTGAATATTTTCACTATTTCATTCTTTATGATTTTTAGTGGATTTGCATGTTTCGATTGATGTATTGTTATAGTTTGAATCAATGAAGTTATTTTCCTTGTAAAAAAAAATTATTTATGTTTTTGCTCAATAGTTATTTCTTTGAAAATACTTTAAATATATATTTTGATTTTCTTTGATTAATATATAATTTAATATATGTCCTGATCTATAGCTCATTGGCATGTCCACTTGTTCGTTAAGCATATGATTATGTATAATATATTATTGTATCGTATAAATAAATGGAAATTTCATGCTAAATTGATTTTTTACTAGTAAAATAAATTAATTATTAATTATTAATGATTAAATTAAATTTATATTTTTAATTATTTAATATTTTAAGGTACAGTCTATGAGGTACACGACTTATATCACAAGATATTCATCTAATAGTTGAGATTGCAAATCAGTGAATGACTTAAATAAAATGAGTACTCATCAAATGGTTTATACGCCGGTGTGCTGATACACTGAATCTATATTTTAATAGTTATAATTTAAAGAGTCCAATTAAAAGTTTTTTTAATGCCATTATTTAAAAATTGGATTTCCAAGATTGAACAGTACTTCTTTTCAATTTTTTTTTTATGAAAGAAAAAATGTAAACTTTTGACACAATCACTTTTGGCTAAGGAAAAAAATAAAAAGACAAATAAGCTTATGAACTATGGCCTATATTACAAGTTAACCTGTAAACTTTGATACAGTACAAATTAATCTCTAAACTTTTAGTTTAGGACATATAGATCCCTAAAGGTTGTCATTGTTAGCACCGTAAACCCTCTATATTAGAACTAAGTTTGATTCGTCAAAACGACGTTTTTTTGTATTTGATGAAGAGACTTCTTTGGGTCAAAACGATATCAATTTTTACCTTAAAAAAATTATTTTAACAAAAAAAAAAAGAATAAAAGAACACAACGACGCCGTATAGGAATGTCAAGGAAAAAACAACATTTTAACCCTTAGTTTCGCATCCAAGGCCACTGTGGAGATTTCTTTTTCAATCAAAAAAAAGTTTTCGAACCCTAACTCTTAAAGTTCATAATCAATGAAATCTCTCTATATTTTTTACGAAATTAATCTCTGAAAGTCGAATGTCATCTATATTTTCTATTTTTTTTTATGAAATCGAAAATTGAGGTTTTGGTTTCGTGGCATCATCTTCTTCAATTTCTTTGAATCAAAGTAAAGGCATAAATGGTGTTTCCCCAATGATGTGTCACTGTAACTTGGTAGCTTAGAGATGGACATCTTGGATAGAAGCTAACCTAGGTTGCCATTTTTATGGCTGTCCAAACTATAGAGTGAGTTTTTAAATGTTATGTTTGTCCTCCAAATTTTATTTCATCTTACAATGATTTGAGTATTATTGATTATGAGAAAAGAAGGAAAGAATCAATATATGGTTTTGATTTGATTATTATTGATTATATTTCATCTTGTTGATTACCTATTATTATGTTTTACTAACATGTAAGGTGTTCATGCGTGTGCCTATGAACAAGCATAAAACTATGTTAGATTAAATGGTGATACTTTGTTAATTGCAGGTATGGGGATGTGAGTTTTTCCAATAATATGATGATGAATTGCCATAATATACATCAAGACTTTTGAATGCATTGAAGAAAGAAAACATAGAGCTAAAGAAGAAAAGTTTCTAGCTCTCTCAAGACAGTTTGCTAACTGAAATGGAGGCATTGGTAATTGATAATGCAAGGTCAAAGAAAGAAAATTCTGAAACTAAGACAGTGTATAAGAGTGAGAAAATTGATTGCTATAAATATCATAAGTTGGAGTGTTATTGTCATTTGTGTATTTGCGATACCTAAACAAAGTTGAAAAAAATTAAGAATTGTGTGTTGTGTTGTGGAGGAAGGATTATATTGAAGATTAGGAAGCATGAGAGTTAAATGAGATGGCATTTTTTTGTTTTGTTTTCTAATGTGCAATGTTATGTGTAATATGAGATGATATTGAGTAGGATTTTATGGAGCATTAGTGTTATATGAGATGACATTTGGCTTTTGTTGTTATATATTTGCATTTTATATGTTTCAATGTTGATATTGTGTTAAATTGAACAATTGTATTAATCCTTAATTGAATAAATTGTAAAAAAGAAAAAATACCAAAAAAATTTAGATGATAATAATTGAAATGTCATTGACATATAGTGAACTGCCATTACATAAACATTGATATCTGATAAAAGAACTAAAGACAACATATTGTCATATAATCTTGTTGCCAAACCCAAAAATCCCACCAATCAAAAGTTTCTATATAATCAGCTCCTGTGTTATATGCTATTACTGCCTAACCCAAAAAATCATACCTATCAAAATGTTCCTATATAACTATGATGTCCATGCACAGATTTACCATAATTTCAAAAAACAAACAGTAGACAGTAAATCAATTGGCACTTGAAGCCGTTGAATCAACTATTTTATCACTGATGTTTCTCTTCGTTTGCAATTGACCTTTTTTTTTCTCCTATTCCTAATGTAGTTGGTTAGTAGTAAATATTGTTTGACTAAGCCATTTTAATCCTGGAGCTTTGTACTGCAATCAGTTAGTCTTAATACTTGTGAGCCAAAGTGTCCAAGTGGCCAAATTTTATCTTTTTATGTTCTTGTCCATGTTCCAATCTTCTTGGTGTATGACAAACCTTACATTCATTTGCAATTGGAAATATTTTGTGAAGAAAATCGCAAGATTGCAAAGAACTTGAAGATGTATTATCACTTTTTTTTTAAAGTTGGAAACACAACCTTTTTCACTTGGTTGTGATGGCTGTGATAAAAACATTCGTAAACTAGTAATAAAATCTCTTCCAACATGAAATTAAAATGAAAAAGGGTTAAACAGAATAGCCGATAAGTTTCTTAACTGATCATAATATAATTAAAGTAGCATTAAAAAAATAGAACAATTAAATTTCAATTTATGTATAATTAATCAAAATGAAAAAGGTTATAACAAAATGTCTACTGTGAGCCATATGTATTTAGTTAACAAAGATTGGACAATCATTTTTTGCATTTGGAATTCATAACTTCACTGGCTTGTCTTGGGTTAAAGGAACCATGACAACAATTTACATCATAGGAAACAACTTTAAAGTGCATAAATTCCAAAATGCAATCCAAATATTTGGTTAAACTAACAGAGTTACGATATGCATATATTCCAATAGTCTCAATACAATAAAAACTAAGTTGATCAAACCCAAATAGTCTCAATACATTCTCAATATATATAATAAAAATTGAGTTCATCAAAATAAAATAGTATACTCTAATTGTCTCAAACCTCAAACAAAAACATTCCTAATACATATCATTGAGCAGTCTCAATAAATGAAATAAACACAAACAATTTATCCTTTACATAGCTCAAACAATGTCAATACATTCTCAATAAAAAATAAATATAGCAAAACAAATTGACAATAATAAATTGATAAACGAGATACAATTTTTGGGTTGACTCACACTCCAAGTCATCTTCCCAATGTTCTTATCAAAGTGCAATATTCTCATCAAAGTGCAATCCAAACTCTGCTTCTCTTCTTATAGTAGACCTTGTTCCCAAATCTACAGCAGTAATTGGATTTTTGCCTTTCCTCTTTCTTGCAGATTGTGTATATGTCATTGTACTTATTTGACTAGATTGAGTACCTTATTACTCCTGTAAAGTAAATGAATAAATAAGTATATAAAACTATAATTTGATGCATTTTGATAGGCTGAGTTTAAAATATTACTCTGGCATTAGAAGTATGACTAGGCTTTACAGACTGAGCAGATTGTGATTTGAACTTGCACTTCCTCTTGTTATGTCCTACCTTCTTGCATTTGTTACATGTTATTTGAACTCCCCTCTTACTTAACTTCAATTCTCCAATTGGCTTTCTCGGATCATTAGAACCTTTTTTTCTCTATTTCTTGGGCCTACCAGGTATATTTTTTACTTTTGGGGGGTTCCATTGGAGGCAACTTTCTTGCTTTCTATAACATGGGGCTAGGCGCAGGAGACATGACAAATTGTTAGGCTACTTCATACTTGGATTTGTGGTACCCATACTTATCTCAGAAGCAGGATCAACCTTTACATGATTCAATGCACAAATCGCGTATGGACATGGAATTCCAATCAAATCCCACTGCTTACATGTGCATGTCCTTCTATCCAAGAACATATTGTGTTTTTTTTTTCCATGACTGACTTCATAGCTATTGTCCCATTAAACTCAACTGTGTATAAAAAGGATCTCTTGTTATTTTCCATAAACATACTTATTGTATCATTGCTAAACATTGTTGGCCATTTCGCAAACTCTTCCCTTACATCTTTTATTCTATTCATTATTATAACTCTAATTTCATCTATCATTATGATGATAGGCTCTTGCAATCTTGATCATAGAATTGAAAGTCTCACATAAGTTGTTATCAACTATCTGAGAGGCACATCTTGTGGAGAAATAAGCTATGCACTAGGTGCGAGGAGGATACTTGAGTAGGTATTCAACCGACTGTGTTCCATGTACAACCATTTTGTCTAAGTTTTCTTTAAAATCTTCTTCAAAAAAGTTGCATGTATATCTCCAAAACTTTTCTTGCATCTCAATTCCTCTTCAAACCTTGCTCCAATATGCATATATATGCCTTACACACCACCTGTACTTAGCCTCAGAAGGTATATCTAACACGACTTTGCATAATCCCTGCATGTAATTAAAGGGATTTGAATATCAAATGTGCATATCATAATTAATTAAAAAAGTTTGCAATTAGAATAGTTAGATGATATTGCATACCTTTTGCATATCAAAGATAATGGTGAAGTTCCTTCCATCCTCCAATTTATATTCTTTCTTCAACAAATGCAAAAACCACATCCATTTCTTAGTGTTTTCCTTGTCCATAATTGCAAAGGCAATTGGATAAATGTCATTGTTATCATCCTTTTCCACTGCACTTAAGACCATACCCTTTACTATTCCTTTCAAAAAAGCACCATCAACTCCAATAATAGGTCTACATCCTGCCACTCACTCTTTCTTGTAGGACAAAATGCACATACATCCTATTGTGTACCATGTTGCCATTATTTAGCACTTCTTTGCACAATTCAATTTCAATTATAGTATTCAAAATGCTCTTCTCTAATTGTACATCATAGGAAGAAAGAACCTTAAATTCCTTTTTATAACTTCCTTCTAGTTCTTGCATTATCATTTTTCTTACCCTCTTACACTTATGCTCACTTATATGAACCTTCATCTCCTGTTTGGATTCTTTTTTCATGTCTTTGATTTTGATATCAGGATTTCTATATAACTTCTTGAAAAACTATGCAACATATGTCATTGTCACTAATTTATTTTTGAAAGTTCTTACACACTTCTGACCTAGAATATAGGTTTTCACTATCAATCCATCTTTTTCTCTATCTTTACCTGCATATAACACAAATAGGCAGCCTTCCTATTGAACTCTCAATCTCTCAGGCTCATTCTTCTTGAAAGATAGTTTGTGGCCATTTACCAACAAGTAACTTGCAACAGCTTGTCTAAATAGGACTACATTGGCAAAATGAGCACCAATGTAGAATAAGGGCTTCTCAATATTCATTCTCACATAATTTGTGCTGCTGTTAACCAAATTCTCATTAGAGACCTCAATAAACCCTTCACTTTCCTCACTGTCTACATTGTAATCACTACGTTCACCATTTTTCACAACCATCAATCTCACCACCTTTTCATTTCTCAAAGCATTACTTCAAATAACATCATCACCTAAAATGTCATTAACTCTTTCACCCATTACCTCTTCATTTCCATCACCACCCTCTTCAATCATATTTAGTCTATCAAAACCCCTTTCTTCTTCTCCGCTAGCTTCACCCGCCTCATCACTATTATGAACATAGTGTAAGTTTTCCCTTTCTTTCAGAATCTCACCAATCATACACATTGGATACCTCAATCTCCTTAAATTAGGAACACTTTTTTCACTATTACTCACTGTCCCATCCCCTTTAGTCACACTTTCGCTCACTAGCACAACCTATTCATTCACACTTCCTTCCCTATACCCTAAGTCACTAACATCACCCACTACCTCATTCATAAAAGGCTTATTATTACAAGGTAATGCTTCTACAACTTGAGGATCATTCACTGAATGGACCGCGAATAACTCTATCACTGTTTAGGACCCCTAATGTTATTCTGTATGTATCTAATCTCCTCGTCACCCTTAATCTCAATTAGCCCATTGCTCATACTCTTTCTAGGTTCTAAATAAAATAGTTTGTTAAAGTTACTAAACTTTATATCTTTAGTAATTAGTGCCTTAATATCACCATAACTTCAATAATACGGGGTTAAAGTTTTTGAATATTTCCCATTCACCCCCAACATAAGTTAGAACTCTGCCCCTATACCATATTATCCCCCTATAATGAATCTTAATAGATACCTTATCACACATTCTACAATTATTACAACCAAATTACAGAAATTAAAACAAATCAAATATATTAGTATAATTTAGGCAGAATCACATGTTGTCATTTTTAATGTTTTGATTCAACGATGACCACTTTCATCAAACTATAATAAGAATGACACATTTCACACAACATTAACAATTAATGGAACTTGCGTTAAAACATAACGCTTAATGTGAAGAAATTTGAAGTTGTAGTTTTTATAATAATAAAGCAGCCGCATTTACACAAGGCACTATTAAAATTAACTCCTAAATTTGATATTTCATAATTTTGTAAGGTTAATGAAAGTAAAAAAAAAAAATTTAATACAAGCCAAAACATATTTTGAAATTAAAGTTGCATGCAAATGGGTTTTGCTTACCTGTTAAGTGGTGATTTTTGATTGTCACCTAGGGATTGCCTTCGATCTCTTTCTTCATGACTTAAGGATTGGAGATGGAGTTTCAACGGATTGATGATTGGGTGATTTTCATAGGAGGACTGAAGTTAGGGTTGAACACTTGAAACAACTTTGAGAATGTCTGAGAAATGGCTTTAGATGCGAAAATAAGGGTTAAAATGTTGTTTTTTTTCCTTTACTTTCCCATATGACGTCGTTGTGTTCTTCTATTCCTTTTTCTTTAAAATTTTTTTAAGATAAAAAATGGCATCGGTTTGACCCAAAGAAGTCTCTTTCTCAAACACAGAACGATATTGTTTTGACAAGTCAGACTTGGTTCTAATAGAGAAGGCTTACGGTGCTAACAGTGACAAACTTTAGGGATCTATATGTTTCGAGTTGAAAATTTAGGAATTAATTTATACTGAGTCAAAGTTTAGGGGTTAACTCGCACTACAGGTCATAGTTATTTGCCCTTTTGGCAAAAAAAATGATAAAATTTGGTTAACCGATTCAAATATTTTGGTAACATATGGTAAGCTTTTTCAAATAGATAAAGGACATGTATCATCATAATTAATAAGGATACATTCTCTCTACTTTAGATTTTACATGCATATCTACACAAATATATAAAATCCATGGAGATTTGAACAATAACTTCGAATTTTACTTCTTTTCTCTTGACTTTTTCTACAAATAACCTTAACAAAACGATGTCGCATTGCAGTAAAAAAATATTGCAACTATAATATTATTAATATATCCTCTCAACTCTCTATTACACACCTAAAAAAATTGTCTTCTTTTGTCTTTAGACAACCCTAAGTCAACCCAATTTTTTGGTATTTAACCTAATCTTTTTGTTTCTCATTCTTTTATCTTCCCCTCTATGCCGCTTTTTCTTTTTGTGCTTTCTTTATCTTTATCTTTTTTTTACTTTTGTTATATTTTCATATCCATATGTATAATTTATGTCTCATTTGATTTTCCAGGTACTTGCTGATTTAAATTTTGGATCTATTCTCAATTGATCTCTTGCATTTGGATCCACCAATTTGCTTCTTTATTTGTTTTTCTTTTTTGCTCTGTTTCATATCTATATCTATGATTACTTTTGCTTTCCCGTCTATGCTGTTCCTTCCCTCACTGCTTTCTTTATTTTTTTTCTTTTGCTGTATTTTTATACCTAGATCTATGATTTACTTTTTATTTGTTAGAACTCTTCTCAATTGATCTCCTGCATCTAGATCCACCAGTATGCTTCCTTAGTAGTGTGTGTCTTTTTGTTGATCTTTCTATCCAGATCTATGATTATTTTTCTCATTTATTTTTTTAATAATTTTTTGAAGTATTTGCAGATTAAGAGTTTGGAGTAGTACATGTTAGAAAAATTGTGATTATGAGCCATTTTGATAGGGTAATTCAGGTGGGTCTTATAACTCGGTTTTGGGAGAAATACCTAGATATATATTCTGTGACATGAGAACTATGAATTAATGTATTCATATGCTCAAAATGGAGAATGTGTGAATAGAATTTGAAGCTCAAAGTAAGTGATGGGTTTTGAGCATGTATCATATACATATTATGCAGCAGAAAATAAAATTTTTCAAAACCTGAATCAAATGAGTATACATATGTCAATTAAAACTAATTTAACTAAGGAAAATTAAGAAATTATACCTTTATACTTTTTTTATTTTTCTTGAATTTCTCACCTTGTTGGGTTGTAACAAACCACAATAATCCAATCTTGGATTGTCTCTAACAATATCCACGCGAAGATGAGATAATGAAACCACTAAGGAGATAGCTTGAACATACCTCAAAATGCTAGCAATAGTGTATATTCATTTGAGAGGAAAATTAAACTCTTTAATTTTCTTATTGTCTCTATAATTTTTCTTCTCCTAAAAAATTCTTTCTTATCTATTTTCTGTCTTTTGGGGTCTTTTAGATAAAAAAGAAAATCAGAAAACTAGATAAAAATTGAAAAAAAAAAAAGAAAATAAAGAGTTATGAATAGTGAATTGGCCAATTTATAGGGGGATTGGGAGGCTGCTGCGTGCTGGGGCATGTAGCAGCCCGCCTAGCAGGCCAATCGGTAGGTTTGCTAGGCCAACGGGCCTGTCAACCCTCCAAGCGATTTTTTCCCGCGATCTTATTGCGAACCGACTTAAAATAATTTTCTCATATTTTGGATCTCATCTAAAGCCATTTTAATCATTTTTTACATCTCCAATGCGTGTAACCCATTAGGTTTCCGATTATATTAGCCACTTAAATTATCAAATAATTTAAACAAGTCATGAGCGGTATCTAGCAATACATCATGACCCCTAATTGACCGGAAAGTCAATAGTTTGACTAGAAACCTTTCCATAGACAATAATATATGCAATTCGTCATTTCACTATCCTATATCCGACTCAGTTTAGAGCATGGACTATGTGTCAGCTCCTGCTAGACTGACTACGACACATCTAACCCAAATGATGATAGATCTTGTCCTTGGGACTCATTACTCTATTAGACATGTCACTGAAGACCATCTCAAGACATTTCCACTCTGGCCATAAATTCCCGAGTAATGATCCCGACAAGAGGCCGTGGGTATACTCTCCCTCTATCAGGAGTGGTGAATCCTCTATTGGCTACCCAATTAGCTTCGAATACCTCAAGTTGTACCCAATTACTATCCTATGAGCAACCTCTATAAGGTAATACGGAATGGAGTCAAAACACAGAATTAGTATCCAAGATATTCATGAGTACCTTAAGTCTAAGGATACTTGCCCTATTGATATGATGAGACTATCATTGACATTTGAATAGATAATCCGTATGATCGTCTCTTAGTAAGCATCCATATGTTAACTTTGAACATCTCATGTTCACAGCTTATGAGATTTACTGCTTGATCCAATCAATAAGTATAACATGTGCTAGTCTATCCGGATCAACAATGTCATATCTTGTTGATCCTATGACTAGGGATAATTTAGATATTAACATAGTTACACATAATAGGAATCTCATTATCATGATCCCATCATGATTTCCTTCATGTTATGTTTCATATCATGAACTTTCATTAATCGGTTTAAAATCTATATCAATTCATATGCAAATGAATACTAATATAATAAAAGAATATCTTTATAAATGTGTACACTAAATGCCTAAAACGATTGCCTTTTGGGCACATCTCTAACAGTAAGCTCATTGCCAAGGAGATATAAAGAGGAAAAGCGTAAGTGAGAGTTGTCCCACATCACTAAAATATGAAGTTAGACTTGTATTTATATAGTAAGATGCATTTTTACATGAATAAGAAAGTAGTATGAAAGGCTCTCTCTCGCACGCTCAGGCGCATATGGGGTGCAAATCCATGGTCTGAGATAGGCCAATGTGTGGGTGCGCAATCTGCGTATACGAATGTCAAGTCAAAATCTTGTAGTCCAAACCAAGCCCAATTTTTACATTTTTTTTTTATTTTTGGAAATTGAAGCAACACTCATGACCAAAGGTCTGGCAAGTCCGTGTGGATTCTACAATCCATTATCATTTCACACTGTCAGACTTCTGACACGCCCGTATCGTTGTGCTGCAGTATGTGCATAGCTAATTTACACACGTTCGTGTGGATTGTGTTCCAGATTAATCTTTTGAGCTTATCTTTTGGAATTTTATTTTTTTATATTTCAAAGATTAAATTCACTATTATTTGAGAGTTACAAAGACATTATTGGCAGCCTTTAAAGAGATTAATCATAATTAATCTTATATTTTCTCCATCTAGTATAAATATGAGTTTTTGGTTTTTGTTGAATAGCTTTTGGTTGGGTTTTTTGCTCTTGTTAGAAATCTTCTTCTTCCATTTTTTTCTTTTAAAAATGATGGAGAGTGTGATAAATATTCAGTTCGCTGTAAGTAGATGTTATGTGTTCAACAACTACTTGATATATGTTATATCTTGCGAGATAGACATTGGCTATCCTAAACAATGGTGGTAGGAAGTGAATATGTCATAAATACACTGTGTAGAATACATACCTCATATTTGTTATTCATTTTTTTTTGTCTTTTTGTTTGAAAATTGAATTACCAATTCTCTACTGTATTCTAACTGTACATTTCAATTTTTTTTTTTATAAAAAAAAGTGTTCCTTTATTTATTTTTTAATATTACTAGCATGTTTCCAGATTTTTTTTGTTTCACTCACCTTTTTTTTCGCTTTTTTGATTCTAGAGTTAATTGTTTAGGATGTTGGATTTATGAAAAAGATGTGTTCTCCTTCCTGTTATTTTTTTTAATTATTTTATTTTTCTTTCTATATTGCTAGTTTGCTTATTTTTAATGGGTTTTTTATTTTATATTTTTCAATTATATATATAATGAAATATATTAATAATTTAATGAATTGATTCTAGAGTTAGTTGTTTGGAATGTTGGATTTATTAAAAAGACGTGTTCTCCTTCCTATAATTTTTTTTAATTATTTCATTTTTCTTTCTATATTGTTGGTCTGCTTACTTTTAATGGGTTTTTTATTTTATATTTTTCAAAATTTTTATTGTTCAATTTTTTTTGAGATATATAATATAATATATTAATAATTTAGTGAATTGAGGCTTCTCCTTTGGTTAATGGCTGAAGCCTTAAAAAAAGGTGGTCCAGCTGCATGAAATGATAAAGAGGGAAGGAAAATATTTTAGAAGTTTCAGTTTCATGTAAAATGGGGAGTGTGAGCACATCATCTCTTATATGTAGATGTTTTAATCCTTGATCAAAGAATTGAGTGGAATTTTGGCCTTTTTATTGGCCTAATGGGAAGGTGATGGAAGTGAAAATGGAGCATTAATTTTGAACTTATTTTGGACTTAAACCGTGACTCATGAAGAGGAATTGAAGCTATTTAAGACACTGTTGGACAAAGGATATGTGATTGATGAAAATATAAATATGGATTGAATTTTGCAATAAAAAGGACCAAAATAGTTTTGAAAGACTAATATTTTCTTGAAATGAACTTGGGCATTTCAATGGAAACATATAAGAAAAAGTTATTTTCCTGATTATATTGCTTATTTGCTTGCCTTTTATAGTTTTTTTTTTCCTTCTGTTTTCCAAATTTTTTTATTTTGATTTTTTTGAGTTATATATTTATTTAATATACATATTTAGTTAATATAAAGTAATGTAATAATAATTAGATAGCATAATAATTTAAAATTTTAATTTATTTTTACTTAATATTAAATTAATATTCATTTTATTGAGTAATTATTTAATTTAAGAATTTTAATATTATATAATATGTTATGTCTTCTTTTTTGTTGCATAAGAAATAATCCTACTTTTTTAATTTTGCTTTGACTTACATTTTATCCTTTTTTTATTTAAAAATTTTTCTATTTATGAATCAGATGTGTTATTTTTTCAGCATTTTTTTTTTTTGTTAGGGAGTGATTTTTGTATTTATACAGCTTCATTTTTTTAGACGTTTTATAAAAATTAAGGGCATATTGTTCAAATCCCCACGGGATTTAATGCTTGAACCAAGGTAGAGATTGTTAGCATAAGTGATATATGGGTTATAATTCTCCAATTATCTAGCAAATATTATAAGACATCTTCATATTAATTAGAAATTTTATAAGGCAATATTATATTCTTTGTAAATACAAATTTTTTAAGACAATCTTCACATTAATATTCTTCATAAATGTAAATCTTAGCATATTTTCTAATTAATATTTGTAATTAATGTTATACTTGGGCAACAAATTGTATGCCTTACAAATAGTCTTTCATGAGCCTCACTTTAAGCATTAATTTGTGGTCCAAACAGATAGAACATGAAACTTTGAAATTTTATTTAACAGGTAACTTAAGTCATTTGAGTACTAGATTTGTTTCCTAGGATTATTAGGAAATTGTGAGTAAGAAAAAGGAAAAATATTGTACCCTTCCTTTTCTCCTTGATCAAATAGAAAAATACAAATGAAATTAGCTAAATTTCAAGCTTCATATGGAAATGGAATTATTTGTCATGATAACAAATTGATGTATAGACTTTTCCTCCAATGCAAAATCATATTTTTTTTCCACTCTCTTTTATCTCTAATTTAATATATTATCTACTATGACTAGTATATCGATAACTTTTTTTAATAGTTAGTCCATTTTCATATTTTCTTCTCTAATTTTCATGACTTTATCATTTAATTATCTAAATTATACTGCTTAATTTCTTTTTATCTGACTTTTTTATTTAATTAGAATCTTCTATCTCCATTACTTTGAGTACTTTTCACTTCATTTAATAAATATCATATTTATTATATATTATTTATAACGAGTAAATGTACCGATTAGTGCTTATAATCTCACGTCATTCTTCCCGACTCGAAACTGAGATTGCTTACTGGTATAAATATATAATAGGTAGATGCCGACTTGAATTATTAATTCTGCAAATTATTTAAATGTGACCACCCCATTTGGATGTTGATACAAATTAATAATAGCCAAAGGTTCATTTAATTAGCCTATATGTTAAGGTTAGATAACAGTTTTACCCTTATGGTTAAAAATGTTTAGTCAAGCCCCTAAGATTCAATTTTTTGTCAATTATATCCTCAAAACATTAACTAAACATTAGTCCCTAGATGGAATTCTGACTTGAATAATCGATTCTATAAATTATCCACACGTAGCAATTACCCAACTTTGCATTAATTTTCATTTTGATACTATAGGTTTTGTTATCAGTGGTATGTGCCCTAGTACATTCACTTTTTTTATATATTAAATAATATATCATAATAGACACGTATATATTTCACATTCATAATAAATAAAATATTCAAATTGTTAATTATATTATGAATGCAATAGTTTTTTATACTATGAAATATACCGCTCTTTTAATTATCGACAAATAATTTATTATTAAGTTGTTGATAATAATGAGATAAATATCTTTGATAAAAAATAATTTAAAAAATGTTCATAACCAAAAAAAGACAGTGAATTGAGTATTCATTAAACCTCTAGGTTATCACATGGTTTATTTTGAGGAGAAATCTCATTCTCTATTATATAATGATATCTAGATAAACCAGTGAGTTCTTAAAGAGTTAAGAGTATCGAACAGTGACGCCTGATAATAATTATACAAGTAGTACTCGAAGTCAACAGTTATTATTTTAGTCATAATATATGAGTTTTTTATGATTTGAAATCCTTTGACTTGAGGTGTCAAGACTGTTCTTTTATGACTGGTTCTTGATGTGTTCTTGCCTTGTAATGGATTATCTACGCTTGGTAATCCGACTCGTAGTCACCACAATTAGTCATGTAGAGAGACATGTGATTACCAATAGTATGACTCGTTACCTTGCAGGATCAAGACAAAATTCTAATAAAGTTGATATTTTGGTTTTGATAAACTAAATTTTTGGGAAGGAGAAATATGACTTATTCGATGTAAAATCGATATTATTAGTTAGACTAATAATGATAAGTCTTATTTTAATTATAATACAAATTATCATTCATTAGTATATTGATCAATAAGGTTTGACACGCTGTAACCTTAATCAATATCGGAATCATAATGAGAGAATTTAATATTATGATTTAAAGGTCAAATTAATATTTGAGATTTTATCAGTAATTAAAAAAGAATTCTGGAATGATACTTAATGCGTTTAGGTATATAAGGAATTTATAAATAGTGTCCAATATAATATTAAGGAGTTAATATTATATTTTCATTTCGATAAAATAATTGACCTTATAAATCACACTCAAATTAAATAATTTGGCTAGTCAATATTTATGATGTAGGGATTAATTTAATTGAGAATTAAATTAGAAATGATCACTTATATTATTTGAATTAAAATTAATATTGATTAATTTTAACTATATCTCTTATATAATTTTAATTAAAGTGTTAATTAAAATTATCATAATTTAATTAAATTAACCATAATGATATATTAAAGTAATTATCATGGTCAACTCAAATAATTTGGCTAATCAATATTTATGATGTGAGGATTAATTTAATTGAGAATTAAATTAGAAATGATCACTTATATTATTTGAGTTAAAATTAATATTGATTAATTTTAACTATATCTCTTATATAATTTTAATTAAAATGTTAATTAAAATTATCATAATTTAATTAAATTGTTAATTAAATTAACCATAATGATATATTAAAGTAATTAAATTAACCATAATGATATATTAAAGTAATTAAATTAACCATAATGATATATTAAAGTAATTAAATTATCATAGTTTATATATCGTGCAAAATATATTTTCATATTTCGGTCAAAAGAAAAATTTTTGAAATCTCTATTTTTTGACCGAGACCTAGAGTTTTTTTCAATTCAAAAATCGCTTCCGATGGGTTTACACTAATATTTAAAGAAAAATGACGTAAAATCCTAAACTTACTTCTAAATTAATATTCGTCAAAGCTCAACTCTTTATCAACCTCCAATCTGATAATCAAATCCCTTACTCCATTAGGGTTTTGAAAATCACAATATGAAGAAAAATGAGTTGAAAGAGAGATTTTGAACAAGAAAAAAAAAAGTGAAACTATGAGAGGAGAATTCTCATTTACATAATTTTGATTCATAATTGACTCGATAACACCCCTAGTATTAGCTGGATACTCTTTGCGACATTTATTATCAATCTAGAGTGGAGAATTCCTATTTAAGCTTTAACGTATTATTATTATGGGCTACTACAAGTTGAAAAATTTTTAAAGGAAGACTAAAGAGAAAAAGACCTGCGTCCTCTTCTTTTAAGAAATAATCCCACAAATATCTCCCTCTTTTCAAAATACCGAAACTTAATTTATAGTTAAACATATTGACACCAATGAACCCGTTTTTAAATTAATGAAGGATTTTATTTGAGGAAACTGCCCCCCAATTCCCACTAATCACGTTTTTAGAGCTCCCCCCAGCTTGTCAACTACTCTTCTTTTCCTCGTCTTTCTTTTTCCCTATGCTAATTTGATCTCTCGCTATCGAATCTTCATGGCTTCTTCCAGCGCTGGAACCTCAATTCCCGCTCCAGGTGCCTTCAATTTCCTTTCCGATTTTAATTTTCTTCTGCTGGTGATTTTGGTATTGCCCTTAATGATAGTAATTTCTCTGACCGCCTTCTCCGGATCAAAATTGTGGGCGACTTACCGCATAATAGGTCTGATCGTGAGGAATGCACTGGTCTCACTTATTGGGTTAGGCACAGAAAGAGGAAGAGAGATCTGTGTTTTTTTTTTTAATTAAACATTTTTCATGTCTAATTGATTTGCATTTGTTAATGGAGGTTGTTCCATTTGTTACGCATAGTCTGATTGGCTAATTGATTGGCGCTAAGTGCGGAAATATGTGAGCTAGATGGCTCCTTTTTGGGATTAAGTTTGGTGGATCCCGTTAATGGAATTCTGCATATTATTTGGAATTTGTGTCAATTTCCCAAGACTGGATGACACAATCTCTTACAAGGCTTACATTGATGATGTAGATTTGCACAAATTATATCCTAGATCCTGGTCCAGGATGCGTCATGGACTAGAGTCCAATTGATACGTATGAGTAGCGGAGGGTAATCTTATAAATATAAAACTTTATTAGTTAAGAAATGTTCATTACGAATCAAGTAAAAATTTATTGAAAAATGTTCATTACGAATAAACTGTAGGTTCATTACGAATAAATTAAAAGTTCGTTAGCTTATTAGAAATGTTAATTAATTTATTAAGAAATGTTTATTACGAATAAAGTAAATGTTTATTAGTTTATTGAAAAATATTTATTTTAAATAAATTAAAGGTTCATTACGAATAAATTAAATATTTATTAATTTATTAGTAAAAAATTCATTAGTTTATCTGTAAATATTTATTTTATTTTTAATATATTTAATTTAATGGACAAAAAATAGATATTTATTAATAAACTAATGAATTTTTATTTTATTTGTAACGAACCTTTAGTTTATTCGCAATGAATATTTAATTTATTTGTAATAAACATCTCTCAATAAACTAATAAACTGTTATTTTATTAGCAAAAAACTGTCAGTTTTATAACAAATGAATTTTTATTAATAAATTAATAAATATTTATTTTATTTGTAATGAACGTTTAGTTTTATAACAAATTACGATTTCTAAATTAACTAATGAACATTTACTTTATTTGTAATGAATTTTTGGTATATAACAAATGAATATTTTTTCTTAATAGACTAATGAACTTTTTACCTAATGACATATGATGAATATTTATAAAAATATTACCGTATTTTGATAATTATGTAAGTTTAATTTATTTACAACACGTATGATGGATCTTAATTCATAATACTACATTGACCGAGTGCATCATATAACAAATGGATTTGCATGTTTCATCCTTTTAATGAGCCGAATTATGTGGAGAAAGAGTCCATTAAATATAGGCCAAAATTTTTGGGCCTTAAACAAGGCATTTTTATGTTGGGAAATTGACACAAATATAAAGATAAGAATGCAAAATACTATAAGACTATGTTTGAATTGAATGATTTTAAATAAATTTTGAATAATTTATAGATTTATGCTAAATTTTTTGTTAGACTATTTAAAAAAGGTTAAAATTCATAAATTTTGGAAATCTTTTATTTACCAAAATCCTTCATTTTTTTAAGGATTTGATTTTCTACATCATAGGTGGAAAAGTTTAAAATATATAGATTTTAATCAATGAAAGATTGTTGTCATATTTTTTTTATTCCAAGACTGTCCCTAATAAATTAATAATATTCCAAAACTACTCTTAATTCTAAAAAAGTAAAAATTAATTTTCTTTTAATTTCAACTAATTGCTTTATTATTATTATTATTATTATTATTATTATTATTATTATTATTATTAAAATTAGTGTTTAACAATGTAATTAAACATTATAACATATAATAACATTATTTTTTTACTTTTCAACTCTTAAAATCACCAATTTATTTTTAAAATTTTTAAGTATACAGTGGAATTAATTATATATGCTTAATTGATAATAAATTATTAATATTTAATAAAGCATAAAATTGGAAATTAATTGTTAAGTCTACGGATTGTGGTTATTGAACCAAATATGAGTATAAAAGAAATTATATAACCAATTCATGAATTTTATAGTCAAACCAAATGATGAAATTATCAGAATACATAGATTTTATAAAATCTATAAATTTTAAATTTTTTAAATCCAAATCGGTACCTAAATATGAAGGGCAAAAGTTATTGTCACAGCTAACAAAACAAACTGAATCCCAAAACTAACAAAGCTACCAAATACGTACTTTAATGGCCAGCCAAACAAAATACCACAATTTTAGGTGGTACCCATAGATTTAGGCGTGTGTATATATATATATATATATATATATATATATATATATATATATATATATATATATATATATATATAGTAGTTATGTTATCAAAATAATAAATCAATGTAGATTTTAAATAATAAAGCTTATCATGGAATTAAATAAAATGCACTGTATACAGTTATATGTATGATATATGTATATTATATCTAATCTTCTAAATTATCAATTTTAATTTAGAATTACATTATATTCATAAATTTCAAATTTCCATTTGTATTCGGCCTTATTATATGTTTATTTTATTTTTAGTATTTAATTATTGATGGGATTAAAGATAAAAAAAAACATCATGGTATTTACATAAAATGCAACTCGGCAAATGTATATGTAAGGTATATGTAACACACACACACACACACACACATATATATGTGTGTGTGTGTGTGTGTGTTACATATACCTTATATATATATAGGGCTTGTTATCTAATTTTTCTTGATAGTATATCAATTATAAAAGTTCTAAAATTATATATTTAAAATAACAACATAATTATCAAACATATTATCTTAATTTATACATCTTAGTTACATAAAGGTTATATGTATGTTATATATATACATGAATAAATGTTTAATAATTTCAATAATTAGAACTGATAAAAATGTGAAATTTTTTTTTTCCAATTATATTCAAATTTGAAATAAAAATTATAAAGTATATGTGAATTATATGAAAGTTATATATATAGTATAAGTTATACAAATTATTATCACATGTTTTTTATTATTATTATATGTTAATTATATGTAGGTTATATGTTATTATTATTATTATTATTATTATTATTATTATTATTATTAACATCATCATCATCATTATTTACCTATACCACTCTTAAATCCAATTTCAAATCTCATCATCTTCCCCTAATATATGTTAATAGAAAAAAAAATGACCATGAATTAATTAATAGGCACCGCCGTTCCAGCACTCTCCCCTAGCTACCATTGCCTCCATAACCACAACTAGAAAAACATGTTGATGCCAAGGTGTATGATTTATAGCACAGCAGAAATGCCCAACTTTGCAACTGTATTTCCATTTTCAATTCCATTCAAAAAAAATTGCAAAGCTCGAATCTAAACTTGCTTCATATACTTTCTTCATTTGTTGTTTTACAATTTTCCACAAATTTTTTCTAAATAAGTTATCAAAATCCAAAAAAAAAAAAAATACCAATGAGAAAAGAGAAATTTACAGAGATTTGAAATTAGATGTGATTAATAACAATGGAAAAGGCTAAAAAAATATCAAGAACTTCCAAAATGAATCCATTGCATGGAAGGCAATTACCCCTTTAGAGGACCCAAAACTCTCTTGAACATAATTTGCAAAAGGTGTAGTCATAGGGGATAAATGCGACACCTTTATGCCTAACCATATACACACATCGCAGTCATCCAATCCATCATCTTCTTCCTCCTTTTCTTCATCATCACAGTCCGGAAATCAATGATTTGGAAATAAATTGCAAAATTTAGAAATAGCAATTGTCCAATCTATCATCTTCTTCCTCCTCTTCTTCATCATCACATCACAGTCTAGAAATCGATGATTTGGAAACTAATTGTGAAATTAGAAATAGAGGATTCACCACTAGGAATGTGAAACGGTAGAAGCCTGATTCAAATTTTATGCTTGAAGAAGGAAGTAAACTGAAAAAGGGAAGTGGGAGGCTCAACACGAAAGGAACAATTAATGGAAAAAGATGGTTTTGACTCGAGTGTAATTAAGTTTAAAGATAAATCATATTTGTGATATTTTGGAAATTACCTATTGTTATGGTAATTATGTTTTCAAATTTGATAACTAGGGTCTTTTTCTTAAATTTTTACAAAAATGAAAAAAAGTGCTTAAGTAATTATCAAAATATTGAACCACGAAGTTTTTTTCAAAACCAAAACAAAGTGCAAAAAATATTACAAAAATAACAAAATTCACTATTTACCGAAAGTTTACTCAAAATTTATTATAAAATTAATGAAAATTGAAGTTATACAAAGTTCATCCAATATTTATATAAGGTTTAACCAAAATTTATACAATGTTTACGTGATATTTACCTAAAAATTAATGAGAAGTTGAAATTATCTAAAATTTACTAGAAAATTAATGAAAGTTAAAATTATCAAAATATTACCCAAAATTTACCAAAGTTTTATCCAAAACTTTATCCAAGGTTTACCAAATATTTACCAAAAGTTTACCCTATATTTACTAAAAGTCTATCCAATGTTTACCAAAAAGTTTACAAAATATTTACCAAATATTTATCAAATGAATATCTAAAGTTTACCCAATATTACCCAAAGTTTACTGAAGATTTAGCTAAAAATTTACCAAAGTAAATAAGCTTAATTTAGTTAATTAAATACAAATTTACATATTTCATTTGGTATTTAAGGTTTAATAAGGTTTACTTTGGTAATTAAGATAATTAATTACAAATTTACATATTTCTTTTACTAATTAAGTTAATTAATTAATGATTAAAAATAAATAAATATATTCATAAGAATAATTAGTAACTAGACAAGTCAATATAATTCTTAATCCATATTTAAAAGATGAAAAATTGTCATTTTCTTACTCAATTAAATGAAAAAAATATGATAAATACATAATAATTCTCATATTTAAAAAGAAAAAAATTGATAAAAATAAAAATAGGAAAGAAAGCAATGAAAATATAGAATAAACGTCGATAAATCTGAAAAAAAAATAAAAAACCTATGTTCCGTATGAAATCCTCTTTTGTGTATAGGTCTGGATGAGGTTGAATCCAAATACAAAGAGAAATTTTCATTGTTTGCCAAAATTTATTTATTTTTTTAAATATATCGACAGTTTTCTATTTTTTTCATTTCTACCGAATTTTTTTTTTCATTCCTACCGATTAATAATGGTACGATCCGTCTATTGTTTTTTCCATTTATTTCTTCATAAAATATCTTTCTCCTTAGATCTTGTAGGTCTAGTTTGTTCTTCGTTCAGTCACAGATCTTCCCTTTGCATCTCTTAGATGACGTTTTTGAAGTTTTATTTTTATCTAGGTAATTGCAATTCATATGATGATTTTTTCCTTTTTCTATTAAAACATCAACTTCACTTTCTTCGTAATAACTGCCATATCTACTACGACTATCTCGCAATTCCAACAATAAACATTTCCCTAAGCTATCAATTCCCACCGATAAAAAGTAGTAGCAGCAAAAATGAAACCAACCAAGCTTTATCTTGATATGAATTAAGAGAAAATGGTTGACCCACAATAAGCAACACAACACACATATAATGTTCAAATGCCAACCAAAAATTTTAATAAAAGAAAGAGAAATTTTCACTATTTGCTTAAGACTATCTATTCTTCTTTTTCTTCTTTGTTGAATTTTTTTATGTGATTGAATCAAGTATACATGAGGTATTTTCATAGAATTCCCAATGAATTCTCAAGAAATTTTCATGTTACACTCAAGATATTCCCATAGAATTCTCGATGAATTCTCAAAAAATTTCTAAATTACACCAAAAATATTTCCAAAGAATTCCTGAAGTATTTCTAAGTTACTCTAAACGTATTTATATGGTATATCCAAGATATTTCAAAAGGTACTCGATGTTCAATAATGAATTGAATTCTATTAGTTTGAGAAATTGTGATGTTTTGAATTTGAATTCAATTCAATACTTTTTTTCTTATTCTTCTTTAATTATTCAATTTTTTTTTCTTCTTCTTCTTCTTCTTCTTCTTTTGTTCTTTTCTAGTGAAAACTAAACTAAGTTATGCAGTGGTATACCATACGAGGAATCTATCAATACTCAACCATAAATTGAATGCTATTATTTTGAGAATTTGTGATGATCTAAATTTGGATTCAATTCTCTTATTCTTTTTCTTCTCTTCTTTTTTTTGGGGTAAAAATTGAATCAAGATATGCCCAAAGTATTCCAGAGATATACCTTTTGTTCACTATTTGGGGCGACTTTCAGATTTTGGTACTTTTGTAATTATTTTTGCATTTTTTTTGGTAAAATCGAAAAACTTTAATCGTTAGTAATTATGTAATTATTTGGCCTCTTTTTTTTTTTCCATTTTTGTAAAATTTTCAGATACTAACTCTTCAATTTTGGAGGGTTGGATGTTGAAAAACATTCATTTTAAAAAAGCAAATTGCATAAAAACAATATTGAACTTTCACTTTTGTATCAAAATAGTCATATTCTTTATTTTTTTTTAATTTTTAAATATACATACTTTCAATTTTATATCAAATGTAGTTTTGAGAGAGATTTAATTTAGTTTGGCAAAAGCATGACACTCCGAATTCTTTTTTTTTTAATTTAGCATTAATACTAATATATATTAATATGTATATGAGACATTTATTTTTTTAAAATAATATAATAGTTGTTTTTTTTTTTTGAAATAGACTAATAGTGTGACATTTAGTTTTTTAAAAAAAAATACCTAGATATGTACTGAACTAGACATCTAAGAATTCTAGATTTGCATATATGTAAATATATATGCTCATAATTAGTTATATGTATGCTAGGTCCACACGGATATAACAAGATCAGCTCAGATTTATTTTCAGTATGGAGCCGTTAATATAACTAGATCACTTCAGACCTATTTAAAAAAAATGTCATAAACACATATAATACATGTCAACAGTTCTAAATAAAAAAATAGGTTTGGAGTAGCACAACGTCTCCACAATGGGGGCAATGGGGGCACTTGCCCCCACACCATGTTAAAAAAAAAATTTATATCCATTTTAGTCCTCAGATCATTTTTTTTTATATATTAGTACTTTGCCCCCATTTAGAAAAAATAAATTAAATTTTATGTATTTTATACAGTAAATTATTAAAAAACACAAAAAAATGAATTACTTTTGGAGCATTTTTTATTTTATTTAATATTTTATTTTTCTTTCTTACCTTTTTTTTTATCTTAAATCTTTATTATTCCTTACTTATTATATTCTGTTTCTATCTTACTTTCATTTTATCTGTTACGATTTAAATTCATAACATTTTTTTCCTCTCATTCTTTTTTATTTGGTGTTAGAAGAAGATAAATAATGAATAACAAGCAAAGAAAAAAATAAATTAGCAAAAAGACAAAGTTTGTTATATAGAAAGTTTATATTTTGTTACATGTAAGTTTAGTTTTCAAATAATTTAATATTTTTTTTATATATTTTTTAATTATTTCAACTATAAAAGTTAATTAATTAGATTTTATAGTATCATTAGTATCCAAATTTCTTAAATTGAAATTACATATTATCTAATGTTTGAGTGATTTCATATATTTATAGCATTAGAATTCATTAGTATGAAATATGAATATTTGATTACTTAAGAATTGATATTTGGTTTTTAATTTAGTTTATCTTCTCGAATTTAGTTGTTATATTTTGACTATATATAGAATTTATAAGTTAAATTTTTTCTTTTTGGATGTTGTGAAGGTTGGGTATTAACCCATGATCTCCTACCTTTGTCATGACTAGTTCATGGTACACCAATTGAACTAATATTAATTAATTTTTTTTAATGTTAAAAAATCTTATATTACTTACTAATGTATTTTATTAGATAGTAATTTATAATTTTTTATATCTTTATATAATTTTTAAATTATTATATATTAAATTAAATTTGCCCCTAGAGAAAAAAAATTCTGGATCCATCTCTGTTCACTGTCAAACCAAACTAAATACCTCCCAAAAATGCATATGATATGAAATTGAAATTATGTATATTTAAAAAATAAAAAATAGAATTATATCGATGTAAAACTGAAAATTCAGGATTTTTTATGCAAATTTTCCTTTTAAAAATTTATCCAAAGTAATTAATTTAATTATTTTTTAATATTATATTATCTAGATTTTAATGGTTTATTGAATAAATTTTACAGTAATATATTATATTTTTTTTATTTAATATTTAATATTATATTATTCATAAAAACCCTAGCCTCTCTTTTCTTTCAATTTTTCTTTTTTTTTTTTTTTCTCTAACCATTCATCTTTGTTAAGCAAGAAGGAGTGATTTTTTGCCATTTTCTAGTCTGAAATCACTCTTCTATACCGCATTTTATTAATTTATTTTCTAAAATAAGTAGTTATTCTACATAAATTTAGGTCTTTGTTTTGATTATTTGTTTTTCACGATTTTACCGTCTTGTTGCAGGTTGAGTTTTTCGTTGTCTTATTACGATATTTTATTTTTGTATGAGTGATTCAGACGGACAAAATATATTCAATTAGACAGAGATATCAAATCAGATTATGATCGTCAGTATATTACAGAACCGACATTGTACCGATTTATTATATTATTAATCCGGATGTTGTGAATTTTTTTACTGCTTCATCTTCTATAATTTTTAACGAATTTATATCTGTATTTCAATCGATGTATTGTTGGTTTGAATTAATAAATTTATCTTTCTTGTTAAAAAAAGATTATATTATCCAGATTTTGCTGCATGTCACTTAATTTATTACTGAAAGCCACTTTACATAAATTTCATGGATGAACGGAATGAGACGGAGATAAGTTGATTTGTTCTGAAAATAAATCTTTAGAATTCAATTGAGTCAAAATCGATCTTTAGGTATTATTCGATTTTTTTTTAGATATTTTCGGTTAATCAACTAAAATATATATTGAAACTAGTTGTGGTAGATAGGATTTTAAAATAATAAAATACCTTTTAAAGGATATATATATATATATAAATCATAGAGTGAATTATGTAAATTAGTAGGAGCTGCGGTTATATGAATCAAGACAGAAGAATGGGGTTTGCGGGACCCCCTATTAATTCCTAAAAAGAAAAACTCCCTTTCCAATTTCGACCCTTTTTGTTTTTCTTTCAAACATCAACACATTTCTTCCATCCATTTTAATATTTTTCCGACACCACCACAAAACAAAATATGATGGAACAAACATAGTTAATGATGATAATGATAAACTCATGATCGAGATTGAGATCGATCGAAAATAGTTCGATTGCTGTATGTTTCTTTCTAAAGTTGATGTTGAAGTCGATTGTTGTAATGATTTTGCTATCACTTTCTCTTCTTCTACTGCCGGTGGTTTTGCCGCCATTATCGCCGCCGCCTTTGCTGTTCTTGTTTATTCCGGTTTTTATCATGGTTCTTCTCATTTTCTTGGCTTTATCTCCGTCGCATGAACCCAACATCGCTCTCATGACTCCTACTGTTTGATACAAACAAACTGATCCATGGAATTAAGAAGATGGTTGAAAATCAACGGAGAAAAGGCAAAGGATCAGGAAGAAGAAAGAAGAAAAAGGTGAGATTTAGTGCGAAATTTACTGATCTGTGTACATGAAGTTGTTTCATTTTTGTTGTTTAATTTATATTTCGGTTTTGATAATACTAAGAAAGTTTTACACGTTGACTGCCGTCCCTCTTTCTACTCTATTTCTTCATTGTAAAATTAAAATTTTTTCCACAAATCTTGAGATCAGGGATTATTAAAATTTATTTTAAAAAAAAATTAATTTTATTGTTTCAAACTAGCAATATATCAATAAAAATAAAAATAAATTCGTCAAAAATTATAGATAATGAAACAGTAAAAATATTCACATCACTCAAATTAATAACATAATAAATCGGCTAAAAACTTATACATTAATTATTAAGAAAGAAAACATTTTTTTCATTAAAAATAAATAAAGAAAAATATGATATGATATTTAAATTTTATGAATTGGTATGATTTTGTTCTTTCACTAAAAAATTAATTTTTTAGCTATTAATTTTGTTCAATTAATTTTATTAATTTTTAAAATTTGCCTATTAATTTTGATTTATTCTATATTTTAAATATATTTAATATTAATTGAGTAAATTTTAAATTAAGAGATTAAACTAATTCAAAATTAATGCTAATTAATCAAGTGAATAGCTACCCAAATTCATCTCTTGCAAAGAAGAAACAATTCGATTCAACTCCATGAAACATCTAAATTTTGATTTAGTTAAGTCAGATTATCAAAATTGTAACTAAATAATAAAAAAATTTTCTACCCAAAAAATTAGATGGAATAATACGAGTATTTTCTCTTTTAATTAGAATTTTCGAATTCGAACTCATAAGTAATTTTAAAAATTTGGAAGAGAATCTACAATTACTGAATAGTTGTATAGAATTTATGAATCTCACTCTTAATACCCGGATCAATTTGGTTTGGTTTTATCGTTTTCCGGATCAATTTGGTTTTGCACACTTGGATCATATGATAATTTTTTCTCATTTGTTTCCATATTAACTATTATTTTTGAAAAAATAATAAAATTTATTTATCCATCATTTTTATATAATTAAAGAAATTTAATTTTTTTTCCAATTTTATATTTAATGTTATGTAAAATTCCAAAATTATTTATTGTTTGTTTAGAATAAATAATTATACACTTTCTTATTTTTTATATTCCAATAATTTTAAGTTTTTCAATTCAAAGAACTCTATTTTCTTCTAAATTTAAGACTAATTAATAGCTTTTTAAATCTAGTAAAATCACTCAAAATGATAGTTAATACTAAACAGAGAGCAAATGTTTAAGTTGAATGTAAGAGAAAGCTGACGAGTTAGGAAGAACTGCATAATATTAATAGCTTAGCTCAGTTGAAGTAAAGGACAGGAAAGCTATTATTATTAGTATTATTGGACAAGGGGCATTGAGACGCAGAAGTACTGAAATAATTGATCTGACATAAGTTTCATAGTTTCGCAGTTATTGATGGCATTGTCTCATTTATAATGTGTTGATACGCAGCCCATAGTTTTGTGTTGCAGATTTGCATTCTGCTCATATTCCTTGTTTATCATCACTGCATTGCTCTTCTTTTATCACTTAAATATGGATAATGAATTAATTTATTTAAATATAATTTATATTGTCCAATATTATTGTGTGGACTTATAAAATCAGACTTTATAATTATAAATTTACTAATCTGAGCATGTTAGAGACAATTCTGCATCGGGAGTTTAAGAGATAGAAGAAAGATTTATAATTACGATACAATTTCCTTTAAATTATTTTGAAACAATAATAGATATACAATTATCAAGTCCGACATTTAAGCTTACCAATTCTAGTATGTTATCAAAACTATTAGATGATTAACTACTATATAACCATAGACTCTTGGTTAAGTTTGAAGCCCAAGAGTCAAAAGACGGATATCAAAAATTAGATAAGCTTGTGGCTCAAAAAAAGAGAAAATGGCCTAGGTAGATAAAATAATAAACTTAATAGTGAATTCATTAGTATCAAGCTCAGATATTTGAGCTCATCCAATTCTATTATATCACAACTATATGACCTCTTATTTTATGCCTTAAACTTTCCATGTGTGATTTCCTCTAACAAATATAAGCTTTATCTTTAAATATTGAATTCTCCACATGAACAATATTAAAAATAGCTGCATGAACTCAAAGGTTATGAATCAGTTGGTAAAATAACCTGAGTCTGTTAAGAAGAGCTTTCAGATTTGAATTCTACTAAATGTATTCTTCAAAAAAAATAAAAACTATTGAATGTGATTAAACCAAATAAAATTGTCTTAAACTGTAAAATAGATGAGAATATAGTCAGATAAAAATTTACTATCAAAACTAGGAATGACAATTGAACCAGAATTTATAGGGTATCGATCCAAATATGCTCTAAAAGGACAAATGGGAAATTCACTCTAAACTCGCTACAGTGTCACTCCTAATTAAAATAGTTATCATTTGATTGGTAAATTAACATTCTTAAGAGAGAGAACTAAGAGTAATAAATTACTTTTTATATTTTCTTTTGTAATAATTAAATATTTATTGATCAATTAATTATATGGTGAGTGTTAGGGTGATTATTTTTGCTAGCGCAATTTCTTCTTAACATCTGCTCGTGAATATTGATTTTTTTGGGAAATAAATATTCTTCTTACATTTAATGTTAATTTAAGCTTAATTAGCATACAATTTTTTATTTTTATGT
>CATIWF010119440.1:0-24927 GCA_949630135.1 Balakata baccata
CAGTTGTACTCTTAACTTTTTAGAAGTGGACCATTTCTTTATGTAGTTTATTTAATAATTTTTTTCCTTCTTGATTGTGTTGAACAAGTAGCAAGTCCTATTTACACTATATTATGTGTTACATTCTATCTGTTTAAAGAATTCAGGCTTTCTATTTCTCATAGTTAAATTAGCATATACTGCATAGTTATAGTGGAGACTTATGACTTGAAGTTTCAGATGGCAGGCAAATTTAATGAGAAATCAGGTATAGCTGGACATATTCCTCTCGAAAGCTTTAATAGCATGTTCAATTTCAGTGGTTCTTGGCAAGTTGATGCTGCAGGGACAAAATCCCTTGCAATGGTTGGGCATTTCACTCCCCTATGTAAGGTTCAATAAGCAAAAGTTAATTTAGTTTTGTGTGAGGAAATCAAGTGTGCTGTTCCTTACTCCTGGGATCCATCGTCCTTGGCAAGGTAAATATTTTATCATCACAAACTCTACAATTCATAGCTGTGACTGGGATCGTGTTTTGTTTAGTGGTCAATGATTCATAATTATTTGTAAAAATATTTGGTAATTATAGTTGAAAATTATTCCTGATTTTATAAAAATTACTAGTAAGAACATTAATGTTATGTTGTACATAATATATAGACATTTATTGATTTATCTATTTATTCTTAATGCACAATACATTTAAAATAAAAAATAGTCAATTTCTAAAAGCTAACTATTGGAATATTTAATGGAGAATTTAATTTTGGTTTTACGTAGTGCATTTTGTTAGTGGTCAAGTGTCTAACTGCCCTCCGGTAACTTTCAAAAACTGAATCAAATGGGCACTAAATGGCATTGATCATATTTCTTTTGGTATTCCTATTATTTGGAAAACAAAATTAGAAATTCCAAATTGTCCTAACTTTTGCTTTTCTTTTAATTATGTATTAAATTACTAACAGGCAAGTGTTCATGTTCTCATATTTGTTTGCTAAAATTAAGTACCGAGTTCTTGATCCTAGTGAAGAGGTGTGATGTGCATGTCAATAGACTTGTCTGATGGAATCACCATAGTTAGAATTTAACTGCATCTGCTTTCTGATTAGCAGCTGAGCTTTTCTTTTTCCTTCTTTTTCTTTTCCCATTATCAGTTTCGTTGAAACCTGTGGTTCCATATTGTCACATCTGCAACAATTGGTGGAAGAGATGTTGTTTATAACAGGCAGCACCAGTCTTCTTCTTTGTTACTGTTAGACATTGAGAGCTATGTGAAGGACATCACTGATCAGATGTTTCAAGACTCAAAAGTTTAGTCAAGTGTTGGTCCCTTAAAATACAAGGACAAGGTTACTATAATGGCAATTGCGCACATAATTTTCTGCTTAGGCTATTTTGTTAATAGCAATCCTAAAATCATTTTTGCTTAAAAGATTTTGATCTTTATTGCATTTTGCCTTCTCTTATTTTCCATAAATGTTATTGCCGCATATAATTTTCTTGTTGAATTAGTGTAACCTTTTTTTTTGTAAAGAAAATATTATTTCCACTTAGGCTATTTTGCTTACAACAATCCTAGCTTATTGCATTTTGGCTTTTCTTATTTTCCTTAAATATTATTTACTCGTGTTTTTTGTTTCTTCAAGCTACCTATGTCATTTTTGCTTTAAGTGTGAGAAATTCTTAAATTGAATTTGTTGTCGTAGGATGTAACAGTCATTTTTAGGAGAAGAGGAGGTGATGATCTTGAGCAGAGTCATGCCAAGTGGGCGGAGACTGTACAAATGGCACCAGATGTGATCAACATGACATTTACGCCCATAGTCTCTCTGCTTGAAGGAGTTCCTGGCATAAAGCATTTGGCCCAAGCTATTGACTTGTATTTGGAGTGTAAGTACTTGTCCATCACAATCTCACTATCTATTTCTTTGCATTTGAGAATTTTGATTCATTTGACCATATGTTTTTCCAGTCAAAGATCAGTTAGAATGTGTAGTTTGTCAAATAGTTGCTTTATATAGATTATTATTTTTCTTGTTAGCATGACAATTACTTGAGCAAAATACTTATTTTATATCTTGGCATCTTTAGTATTTTATGTCAAGGGCTTCATGCCTATAGCTGTCTCTATTGTTGTGTTTGAACAGATGATATGTGAAGACAAAACAAATAATATCCACTGCTAGGTCTCTGGTTTTTGGCATCCTTGATCTTCTCAAGGCACGAGTTATATAGACCATACAACAGCAAAAGTGGTCGATGTTAGATGAGAAGAGGGTGGTCTACCTCCAGAATCAGGAGGAGACTAACTCTAGTCTCTGCACCGAGATCCGACAGCTCATCAAAAAAGTTCTTACAAAATTTCTGAGTCGAGACACATCTTCTTCTGATACAGCACAACAGCAGTAGCAACAGTAAGACTAGTAGCATCAAGACCACCAATAGTATTTTTTCCATTTTTTTCTTTTATACATTTGGATTTGTAGACTAAAATATATTTGAATAATATTTTGTATTATTATGGAGTTGTATTTCAGTTTTTATTTATTATATTTGATTTCAATTTCAATTTTTCATTAATAAATAATGGTTTTTATTTAAAATATGAAATATAATTAAATTAAAAAAAGCAATTTATCCATATTAGCTATGGATTAGCGATAGGTATTTCTGTCGCTATTTCTGTGTTGAAATTGAAACTGGTGATTGAATTGGCAATAGCTGTCTTCTCTTGCTAACTTAGTGACAAATTAATCTGTCGCTATATTTGTCGTTGAATTAGGTGATTGATTTGGATGCCTATATTTAGCAAAGGACTAGTCTGTAGCAAATATGTCGCTGAGTTCAATCCCTCGGCATTGTTTTTGCGAGGAGCATTTAAGCGAAGAATTTTTTTCGTCGCTAATCCATTGCTAAATCATATTAGAAATGGATTTATAATTTTTAGTGACATTATTCTGTCACTAAACTATCAAATTCTTGTAGTGTTCCTCATTTGATTTGCTACTGCAGTTCTAATAATTCCATAAACTCCATTCATAAATTCAATCGTATTTCATTTACCATACATCCAACTTCGATCCATATCTAACTATATAAAGAAATGAAATTTAAAACTAATAAACCATGCTTCCAATCATGATAAACATTGGTTTTTTGGATCCTTATCATTCCATCGTAACTTATCCTTAAACGTGAAATATCATTAGTGAATGCATATCCAATTTCCGATCGTAAAAAAAATCCAGCAACATTTTCCCTGAGTTCTCCAAGTATACAACGTAAATAGAATGATTTATTCATATATGTACTCAAAGAACATTAGAGAAATTACACTAAGGTTTTTCTTCGAACCAAAAACGATCTATGCATCCACATCATATGTGATATTCGATCTTTAAGAACAATCACATATTGGAAACTATTCAATACTTATTCTTAATGAGTGAATCTTGAACGAGTATCTAGATTTAATAATTAAAAGTTTAATAAATACAAGTGAAATCAATTAATTTTATTTAGTCTATCAATTAATTTTGCTTTGTTCATTTAGATTTTTCATCAAACACTTTTAAGGCATAAAGTAAGCTAACCATATTTTGATTAGAATATCCTAATTATTTTTAATTAACATTAATTTTGTTAACTATTTTTTCTTCAAGTATCTTTTTATCAAAATTTTTCATTTTTAATTCGAAAATAAAATTTTCATGCATAATAAAATTTTACTTAGTGTATCAATTAATTTTGTTTTGTTCATTTAGATTTTTCATCAAACACCTTTAAGACATAAAGTAAGCTAGCCATATTTTGATTACAATATCCTAATTATTTTTAATTAAAATTAATTTTGTTAACTATTTTTTCTTCAAGTTTCTTTTTATCAAAAACATTCATTTTAAATTCAAAAATCAAATTTTCTTACTTAATAAAACTTTACTTATTCTATCAATTAATTTTACTTTGTTCATTTAGTTTTTTTATCAAACACCTTGAAGGCATAAAGTAAGTTAACCATATTTTGATTACAATATCTTAATTATTTTTAATTAAAATTAATTTTGATAACTATTTTTTCTTCAAATTTCTTTTTATCAAAATCATTCATTTTAAATTCAAAAATCAAAATTTCATACTTAATAAAACTTTACTTTGTCTATCAATTAATTTTGCTTTATTCGTTTAGGTTTTTTATCAAACACCTTGAAGACATATGCTAATCATATTTTGATTATAATATCCTAATTATTTTTAATTAAAATTAATTTTATTAACTATTTTTTCTTCAAGTTTCTTTTCATCAAAATCATTCATTTTAATTTCAAAAATCAAATTTTCATACTTAATAAAACTTTATTTACTCTATCAATTAATTTTGTTTTGTTCATTTACGTATTTCATCAAATTCCTTGAAGACATAAAATTTTTATAATTTATAACAATCCATATTAATTTCATTTAGGTTTTTTATCAAACACATTAAAGACAATATCTCTCTCTCTCTCTTTTTTTTTTTTTTTAATATTAACTAGTTTCATTTAGATTTTCATAGAGGATTTTTGTCAAACACCATGAAGGCAATATACCTACACTAATAAAATTTAATATTTTAATCTCAAATAAAGTTAGCCATCCATCCAACACAAAAAACAAAAACTCAAAAATTCCATCAACATACAATTCAATCAACATATAAATCCATCAAAATATATCAATTCCATCAACTCTAACATCTTATAATCTTCATTTTCGGCATTTTAATGGTGAAAGTGAAAAAAAAAACTAACATTAACTAAGGGAAAGCTAAAATGGTGGGAGAGGGTGCCAAAATTTCCGACAAAGCCAAATGTAGGTACTTTAATACGAATCACAAGCTTTTGAGACTAAAAACAACAATGAGAGTGAAAATTGAGCCTAAACAATGAAAAAAAACATTATCTTGTCGCGCGACCAACAGATAGAAGATATTGTAGGACCCAAATAAACTTAAATACTTGATAGAAGATGAAGATAAAGAGGAAAAATAAAAGATGGAGAGAAGAAAAATAAGAGAAAAAAAAAAATTTTTGGGCAAAAATAGAGGCTGTCGGCAGGATGGAGACAGAAGAAGAAGATGGAGGTTTATTTAGGTCATGTCTACCTCACTAAACGGCGCCATTCCATTTATGAGGTCTGATGCGTCTGTTCCCTGTAGAACAGCTGCATTAGACCTTTGATGCAGCTGTTCCGGGTAGAACAGATGCATCAGCCTCTGATATTTTCTAAATTTTTTTTTTCAATCAATTCCAAATATATAATTAATAAGTGAATCAACTTAAAATTTTAACAAATTAAATTTTTAATCTAAAAAAGGCGTAAAGTAAGTCTATATATAATTTTTCTTGAAAGTTTAAAAAAAATACGAATTTAATTTTTATACAATATAGATGTAATTAATAAGCAATAAAAAATAAAATAAAACACTGAGTTTATGTATTTGTTTCTTATAAGACAGATGTATTCGACTTTTACACAAAAATGAAAAAAAAAATTTAAAAATAGAGTCTTATGAACAGACGCATTAGAGCTACTTGATGCATTTGTTATATCTACAACAGAAGCATCTGAGTATTACACTAACAATTTTATTCACAAAAATATCACCGCATCAACATTATGTGTTTGTTTTATTCAAAATAGATGCGTCTGGTCTTTGCATAAGATATATTTTGTACTAGTGACATATTTCGAGCCATGAAATTTGAAATTTTTCCAACCATTGCAGCCCTTTAATGTCTAGTGCTCTGGAAGCCCTTGATCCCGCTCGGGAACCATTGCAGACATTTAAACTTTCTTGACCATTATACTATTCCTAGTCAGGAACAGGTGGGTTCCGTTGGGGACTAGCTCGATGATAGCTTTTTCAAAACCACTAGCAACTAATTCCCAGCATTTCAAATCAGTCATAACTCTTCATTACTCACCCCAAATAGCTATAATAATTCTTCTTAGCCTATAAATACCTCCATTCTTCTTCTCTTTCACTTACTTTGCATTCTACTCTCTCTCTCTCTCTCTCACACACACACACACATCTCATCTTCCTTCCTTCAAATCCCATGGCACCCATGGCTAGCACTTCCAAATATCATGCATCAAAGAGGAAGGGTGTGACATCCTTCTCAAGCTTTGACTCATATGAAGCCAGCTTTAATGCCTTCTTCTTGGAGGAGAAACTTCGTTATGCTAGAATCACAAACAAGAAGTTCAACTCCATCAAAAATTTGGACTTAGATGACAGAGAAACTCCATATAAAGGATGACATTACTACTACCTTTGATAAGATGGATTGGACTAACATTGTGATGCTTGTGAATGATAGGCATGGTGAACTCACAATCGAATTTCTCTCAAAACGATTCAAAACATTCTATTGGGTACTATGGAGTTCGTTTTCAAATGTTTGGTAAGCAATAAGAGATGACCAAACAACAATTTGTGACTATTTTTGGCTTCAAAACGGTAGGGTTCAATGCTCAAGCTAGCATATTTCTCATGATTTTTTGAGGGAGATATCCCTTGAAAACCATCTTGATAAAAAAATCCAACTCTAAACACATCAAAACCCTTCCTCACTTTCTTCTTCATTGATTCATCACTTTCACCATAAATGCTAAAAATGAAAGTAATGAGAAAGTTTCTCTTGAAGACCTCTTCTATCTTTATTTCATAGTACACCATAAACCTACTGACACAACCCTCTTACTCCTTGATAAATTTTAATCCATAGTCAAAACCAAAGGAACCATTTCTCTCTATGCCCAAATCACTTAACTTGCCAGACACCATGACCAAGGAGCACACTCGACTTCTCACTATTACTCACTCCCAATTTGAGAATCCCTTAGACATCCAATATCTCTTCAATTGTAAGGAAATTACAAGACCATACAAGGGTATGGATCAATTTATTTATGCCTTTGGAGAGTATGAAGCACAACAAGCAACCCAAGAAATGACAAGAAAAAGGGCTCGCTTATTTATTGGAGGAGAAGCCTCAAGTTTTAAGGAATACAAGTCTAAGGAAGGCCTCAAAATCTAGCCCTTAACCTGTCTTAATGCAAGATTTATATGACTTGCAAATTAGATCCTTTAATGCAATGAAGTATACGATGATACGCCTTCACTTGGACATCTAAGACATCCAAGGCCAAATGTGTGTCTACACAACTTTGTAAAGGAGACACCATTTAAGGGGGCACAAAGTAATGAAGAAGAAAATAGTGATGAGGAAAAGAATGTTGACTCTAGCGTTTATTTTTTTTTTCTCTTTGTATTTTTTTAGTTTTCCTTAGGCTTAGTAGAGTGATGATTGGTGAAGAAGAAGAGAGTGATGAGTGGCTTTATGCATTTTGATCACACATATTTAATCTTTATATTCCACATCTTTATTCTCAATAAAAGTAGCTTATTTTTTTTCATTTATCTCTCTTACTTTTTCTCTTTGGTGATTGATATGTTTTATATTCTTTTTTATCTTGCCAAAGGACAAGAAAAATGGTGAAAACTTAAGTAAAAATTGAATTAATTTCATATTGGTTACTAAGTTAAAATTTGTTGACTTTTAACAATCTTGTTTGACTTAGTTGTTCAATATGTAAACATGCTTGAAATGCCATGAAACTTTGTATACTTGTTTCTCTATACTTGAATTTTAATTACATACTATCAATTTATTATTTTTGCTTTGTTTTATTGTCAAAATCAAAAGGGAGAGATTGTGGATCTTAGGGCGATCGATCTCAATTTTGATCTTGACAATCAAATTAAATGTTACTAATTTCTTTACTTAGTATTGTTTTGGTAGCATTCAAAGTTTCAAGTCATTTGGTTTTAATTTTCCTTGTAAATGAATTAAAAATTTCCTAAAGACGTGAAAGTTCCTGTCCGAGAAGAGTTTATAGACCAGGAAAAAGACATCTAGATTGGGAAAAGAGGCAATTTGGTTTACTTGAGATCTAGTAGTGAATATAGACTGGGAAAGGCATCCTCCAAACTGGGAAACTTTATGTCTCGCTCGAGAAAGACTTATCACAACTGGAAAATTCATAAAAGGCATAATCGTTGGAAGACACCTCCACTAAAATGTGTCATGTCATCTAAGTCAAAACGACCAAGTTTGACTTACCAGCTTCACGACCGAGAAGCATTCTAAGTCAGCACTCCAAAGTTTTAAGTCAAAGGTTCTACGAAGTCCCATTTGCAAAACTTGTCCGGAAACTAGCTATTACAATCATGAGCCAATTAGAAGATGCCATGTGGTGGACAAACACATTTTCTAACTAAGAAAAGTACTTTCACGATTGGAAAAATGTCTCTATAGTAGCATTTAGTGCACTTGTAAGAGAACGTTAAGGAGAGCCATGACACTAATTTGTAACGGCTAATAGGTGGGTAATTAGTATAAATACCCTACAAAAAGACCATTTATTATAACCAGCTACTTCCTAACCAAAACTCTTGTAATTTATTTTCTCAATCTTTCATTCATTAATTTCTTGTAAGGGTTCAAATGTTAGCCTTAAACACTTGGGATAATATTATATTTGGGTTGTGTTCAAGCTAATGTAAAAGAAATTGGTTGTTTTGTTATCCATAAAACATAAGGGAATTTTTGGATTGACTGTGAGCCTTTAGGAAAACACCTAGTTATGAGTTAGCTAGCAAAACTCTCAAGTGTAATATAAGAGATTAGATTAGTGAATACCTAGTTGTGATCGGGGAGATGAGTAGGGTTAATTTACTTGAACCTCTATAAAATTCGTGTCTCAATCTTTCCCTTACTCTCCTTAACTCTCTTATGTGCTAAAATTTTCAATTTCCTACCAATTTATCCTTCCATTTCTTGGTGATTGTTTAGGCAACAAAGGCTTTGTAAGGATTTCTTTAAAGTGCGCACTTATTTACATCTCTCTCTTTGTGTTACCGTATTACTTTTATTGGTAGAACTTCTTGAGATCTTTTGCATTTCATGTCTAAGACATGATTTTCCTTTAGCGTTCTTGAGCTTATAGGTATTAGGGCCAATAACTTGTTCCACTATGAAAGGTCCTATCAACTCTCTTCTAGCTTTTTAACTCCTGCTTCTCCTCTCTTGAGATCTCCTCTTATGAGAACAAGGTGTCCAGGGACAAAGTGTCTGGCATGAACTTTTCTATTGAACATTTTTTTTGATCTTCCTTCTTTAGGCTTCTACCTGGATTACTGCCTTTTCTCGAACCTCCATTATAAAGTCCGATTTTTGTTGTTTTCTTCTTCTTCTAATGCTTGGGAGATAGATTTTAACCATTGTTATTGCTTTTGTTCCGAATGCTAGGCGAAATGGAATTTCTTTTGTTGCAGTTTGAAGGGTGGTTCTATAGGACCATAGCCAATATGGGAGTTGAGTAACCCATTCTCCCTTGGCTTTTTTCATCCTTTTCTTTAGTCCTTGCATAATTATTCTATGTGTTACCTTTGTCATCCCATTCATTTGGAGATGTGCCACCGATGTGAATTTCAGGTCAATGTGTAGATTTTGGCAAAGTACTCTAAATTCTTTGCTATTGAATTGCTAGCCATTGTTGATGATGATGATTCTAGGTATATTGAACCTATAGATTACCTTATCAAAGAAGAAGTTGACAATCCTAGTTTGAGTGACGGTGGCAACGACTTGCGCTTTGACCCATTTGGTGAAATGGTCTACAGCTACTATTATAAATTTATTTTGCCCTTTAGTCGGAGGGAAAGGTTCCACAATGTCTATGGCCCATTGGGCAAATGGCTATGGCGAGCCAATTAGCTGTTGAGTGCTTGGAGGAGTATTGATATGGTTGTCATGCCTTTGGCATATTCGCACCTTCTAACTAACTCTTTGGCATCATTTTGCATTGTTGACCAATAATGGCCATACAATAGTGCCTTGCAGTCAGTTGCTTCTACTCCTTTATGGGTTCCACCTACTCTCTTATGAATTTCCTTAAGTACAAAGTTGCCTTCTTCTATCTCCACATAACGGAGCCAAGGGTGAGTAGTTGATCTTTTGTATAAGATCCCATTTAGAAAAAAGAAGGATATTGCTTTTCTTAGTAGCTTTTTAGCTTCACTGTAATCTTCTAGCAATTTTCCATTATCTAACCAATCTATTAGAGGCAACATCTATGAGTTCTGGGATATTGCTAAAATATTAGCTTATACATGAGATTATTATGTGATTATATCTATGATGACTCCTTTCGACTAAGGCCTTTTTCTAGGGCTAACTTAGATAGAATGTGTGCCTCTGTATTCTCGACCCTAGGAACTTGTTTTAGTACCCAGCTTGTTCGACTATCTTCTATCTTTTTTAGAAGATGAGTCACTATAGCCAATTGTTTCACTATTTCTTTGTCTTTAGCCTTAAACTCATCTGTCATCTATCTTACAGCCAGTTGAGAGTCACTTCAAAAAATTAATCTGGAAGGTTTGAACTTATAGGCCATCTTATGCAATCATAGCCTTATACTCTACCATATTGTTCGATGCTCTAAATTCGATATGCACAGTGACCTCTATGTATATTGCTTATAGGCCTTTGAAAGAAACCCCTGCTCCAGCCCTAAATGTGTTTTGTTGTGCCATCCATATTTAAAGTTCATTGGCTTTCAACTTCTATTTTGCTTTGAACTTCTTCCTCTCTATATTCTGTTACAAAATCTACGAGGACATGTGATTTCATTGACTTTTTAGGCTTGAATTTCACTCTATAGCTTCTGATCCTTATAGACATTCTACTAGCCTTCCATTAGTTTCAAGCTTTTGTAGAATTTTTCTCAATGGTTGATATGTTCGAATAATTACTTGGAACCCTTCAAAGTATGGTCTCAGCTTTTTTATATCTAGGAATAGTGTGTAGGCTAATTTTTCCAACTTTGGATATCTAAGTTCCGCACCCTTGAGGAGCTAGCTAGTGCAATAAATGGGGAAATGTTCTTCTATAGTTTCTTAAACTAGTACTAATCCTACTGATTCCTCAATGGTGATAGATAAAGGAACATGTTCTCCCCAACAATTGGTCTGCTAAGCAATGGTGGAGAGCTAAGGAAAGCTTCCAGGTTCTCAACAAGAGAACTTTGTCAAACACTTTAGGCTTTGGTAGAATGGTAGGCATCTCCTTACAGAACATGAAATGAAATGTCCTAGCGCGATGATACATCCATTCAACCTCTACCCTTCTTTAATAGTTTTTTATAGTTGTATGTCGATGATTTCTTAGATTTTTTCAAGGTTTGCTTCAATTCCCTTTATGAGACCATAAAGCCTAAGAACTTTCTTACTTTAACACCAAATATACAATTTTTAGGATTAAGTTTCATGCCAAACCTTTCTAAAATGGTGAAGGCTTCTTTCAAATATCTAGCGTGATCCTTTTCCTTAGTACTCTTTATTATCATGTCATCGATATATACTTCAATTGTTATGCCAATTAGATCTTTGAATTTGAGTTGTTAACCAATCGACCCTTCTATAGGCATAGGTTGTCCACCAAGTCCCACAAGTTGGATTTTTACTTGGTGGAGGTTTGTAGCGATCCCCCTAGCATTTTGAATACATCTAGGGTGGTGAGGTTGACTGTAGAGCCATTGTCTACTAAGATACTTTTGATTAGGACATTGTTTATCTGAGCGCCTATTACCAGTGTCTCCTCATGGCCTACTTTGACCTAATCTCTGTCCAATGGGAAAAAGGTGACTGGTCTAGCATCTAATTTTTTGGAGACATAGTGGATATTATTGGCATTCCTCTTCTTAAATCTGCCTGCCATTTGAGTAATCCCTCATACAATCATATTGATCATGGAGGATGGCTCTCCCCTACTTTTCTTTTCAGCTCCTTGTGTTTCTTTCTGGTCATTGTCCTTATTTTTATATTTCCCTTTCTTTGTAATAAACTGCTTTAAGGCTCCTCTTTGTATAAACATTTTGATTTCTTCTTTCAATTACCAATAGTCCTGCGTCTCGTGGCGGTGATCTCGATAAAAATAGCAATATTTGGAGCGATCTCTTTTTTCTGTATATCTGTTGCTGAGCTTTTGGGGCCATTGCAAATTTTCATTTGCCTATTTAGCTGCCATCAAAACTTGGCCTCTTGATACATTGAGGGGGATGAACTTCTTCTCATAGGAATGATATTCAAGGCAGTCTCTGTAATTCAACTATCAATCTCCCTTTTCTTTACAAGATTATGGATGTCGCCTATCTTCCTTCTCCATGGGAAAGGTTTTGTGCTTTTCTCTCATGTCAAAGGCAGAGTAGGCCATGCTAGGGACCCTTAACTCTGGAATATTGCCATCTACGCACATTATTTCCTCCAACTAGATATGTTGTCTATCCCTTAATATGAGATCGGAGAAAGACCTAGGCCTGTAAAGCTTTAAAGAATTGTACAACACTTTTGACGTTGTACCAGTTGTGAAGGCCCTAATAGCGACACCATGGTCCAAATCATCCATAGTAACTGCTTCTTTGTTGAACTACTTCACATATTCTTTTAGGGTTTCGTCATGTTGAAACACCTTCTGCAAATTAAAAGATGTCCTCATTCTGAGGCTAGTAGCAAATCTAGTATTTAATATTTCTTCTAGCTATTCAAAAGAGTGAATGCGTCTGGGTTTCGAGCCTTGATACCATTGTTGTGCTAACCCTAATAGGGTAGTAGGGAAAACTTTACATAAGACTGAGTCTTGATTGGTATACAAGTCCATTATTGTTCTGAACTAGACCACATGGCTTCGAGATTTGCCTTAGTCATCATAAGTTAGAAGTTTGGGGAGCTTTAGGTTAGGATACAGTTCTTGGAGAATATGATCTGCTAAGGATGAGGTATGACAAAGGCTGTAGTTAAAGGCATATATTTGTAATTACAACTCTTTTAGGACACTCTTGATAGTCTCGTAAAGATTCACTAGGTTTAATGGTATTTTAATAGTTCGGATATTTTGTCTTTCAACATAGGGGGCCTTTGGCATTTCTAAGATTTTTGGAGAGTAGAGGAGTGTGGAGAATTAGTTTTTAGGAACATTTGGTGTGGATGTTTGGCCTTTGTTTTCGTATTTTTTCCATTCTTTCGTTTCCTTATGAATTTCCCATATTTCTTTAACTGTTGCATTGAATTGTTTCATTAGGATGGTGAAATCAGACGATTCGTCATCATCTACCGTAATACGTTGCAAACTTTTTTCTTCGAGTACATTGTGTAAGTTTCTTGGTGCAATGATTTCACCAATGAGGATCGAGTGTGAGCCCGTTCCCAGAGTTTAGAATTAAGGATTCTTTTCTTTTTCATTTCCCCCTTCGTCTGTCATTGGATCAATGCTCACTACACCAATGATAACTTTCATTCTTCAACTCTTGGATCCTATAGATAAAGCAGAGTCAAAATAGGCATCAGGGGGTGCTCAACTTTCCCACTCCAATGATTAAGTTAGTTACTTAGGGAGAAGAATAGAGAGAAGATAGAAAATGGTTGAAGAATATGAAGTCGCATTCTGAACCTGCATGGAGATCCCTTTATATGGGATTTTTGTAGTAAAATTATTGATTTGTCCCAGGTGACTGTTGATTGAAAGCATTGAGCCTCCAATGTCAGAAGTCTTCTGCTCGAGGCAGCCTTTCCATCTTATCGAAGTGGGTTTTTGTTATTTCTTGTTGTTCATATCTTCTTACATGCACCTCCTTTGGCCTCTTATGCATTTAATGTTTTGAAGCTACCTTCATTAAATGTTGTGCATGGTATGAGGAGGGTTTGACAAATAGATCTCTTATTATGCGATCCTATAGAAATGGGATCACTAGTGATCTCTCTGATCATACGTTCATGAGTGATCTCCTGATCTATCATTTTGATGCGATCTGATGAGATATGATGCCTATTGATATGGCTATCTTCATATGGAGATGATATCAACACTTATTGTGAAAATGCTTAAGACTCTAAAGCAGAATTCAAATCTTAGCTACCAAATTGTCATACAAATCTGCAAAAGCAGTATTAAAAAAAGAATGAATGTTAGGGGCTGAAATATGCTTGCTTAAGAGCTCCCAATAAGCAATGGCTTTTTGTTGGGTTAAGTGATATATGACTCAATTCTCCAAATCTTGTTATCAATATTGCAAATTTTAGCAAATTTTCTAAGACAATTTTCACATTAATAGCAAATCTTCCAAATAAATGCAAATCTTAGCATATCTTCTCATTAATGCTTGTAACTAATGATGATTCACTCTATTAATTGAAAGATTTGCTTGGCCCACACCATCAATTATTGCAAGAGATTGAGTGGCTTAAAAATTCCACCAATATGACCAAATATAGTCCACTTTTAAGCCAAGAATTTTGCTTATAAATAGGCATTCAATTGTTACAATAGGCATGAAAAATGAGTAGATGAGTGCATGAGAGAAGAAATATTTTGAGAGAGATTAGTCTTGAGAAGTTTGATGGCAAGATTAGTTTTAGCATTTGGAGAGTTTAGATGACAATCGTTCTCACACAGAATGGTCTTAAAAAGGCTTTAAAAGGGAAGTCAAATAAACCTAATTCCATGACAGATGAGCAATGGGAAGAGTTGAATGAAAAGGCACTTTTGGCAATCCAACTTTGTCTATCCAAATAGGTGCTTCGTGATGTAATTCATAAGACTACTGCTGCTGGACTTTTGGCTCAGGCTTGAGTCTCTTTACATGTCCAAAAGTCTAGCAAACAAGCTCCACCTCAAATAGCATTTATACACGCTCAGTACGGCAGAAGGTACTCCTACTCAATTTCACCTTGATGAATTCAATTCAATTATTATTGATATAGAAAATTTAGATGTTAAAATTAATGATGAGGATAAAGTTGTTTTATTGGTTGTCTCTTTACCATATATCTACAAACTCTTCATGGAAATTATGTTATATGGGAATAATGATACATTATCATTTGAGGATGTTAAGTCTAACTTGTTTTCGAAAGAAAATTTTGATCTTAAAGTTCATTCTGAAAACAAAGTTGATGGCTCATTAGTCAGGGGTAGAACAAATGAGAAAGGGAGTACTAGTAGTAAAAAAAAAATCTAGATCAAAGTCTAGGAGACATAATTCTAATATAACCTATTATTATTGTAAAAAAGCCTGACATGGAATATATGATCAATTCAAGTTGAAGAATATGAAAGAAAAAGGAGAAAAAGGCAAACAACCTCAAAAAGCTATCACCGAAGCTGGTGTTGTTAATCTGAATTTGTAAAGAGAAGCAAGACCGAGTGGATTATAGATTCTGTTGTACCTACCATATGTGTCCTCATAGGGACTGGTTTGCCACGTATGAACTAATGGACCATATAGTGGTTTTGATAGGCAACGATGTTCAACGCAAGGTGGCTAGTATAGGTATTGTGCATATCAAGATCTGTGATAGTTGTATGAGGACATTGACAAATGTATGTCATATTCCTGATCTAAAACATAACCTTATTTCTCTAGGCACCTTTGACTCTCTTGGGTGCAAATATTTAGCTGAAGTGGATTCTTGAAGGTTTCTAAAGGTGCTCTGGCTCTTTTAAAGGGTAATAGGCATGGCAACCTATATATCTTGCAAGGCTCTATTGTGATAGGTTCAGCTGTAGTGTCTACATCCTTATTATCAGATGATGATCTCACTCGACTATGACATATGTACTTGAGCCACATGAGTGAGAAAGTTATGAATTTGTTATGCAAGAGAGATCTTCTTTAGTTGTGGTATGAGTAAGTTGGAGTTTTGTGCTGTGTATTTGGGAAGTAGAAATAGATAGGTTTCTCCATTGCAACACACCATACACAAGGTATCCACATGGGTCTTTAGTGACCTTCTAGAGTTCCTTCTTTAGGAGGTAAATGCTACATGTTGACCAAGCCACTCCCTATTGCTAAATTCGAGCATTAGTTGGATTAGTTAGTGTTCGTAGCACTTGATTGCCTATTGGGACTTTAGATGGCGATGATAGCTCATCGAATTTGAGCCAATATGGAGATTGTTTGGGTTAAGTGATATGTGGTTCATTATTCTCCAAATCTTCTCATTAATGCTACAAATCTTAGCAAATTTTCCAAGACAATCTTCATATTGATAACAAGTATTTTAATACAATATTCATATTAATGTTCTTCACAATTGCAAATTTTCATATTTCTCCTCATTAATGCTTGCAATTAATGAAGATTCACTCTATTAATTAAAAAGTTTGCTTAGCCCACACCATCAATTATTGCTAGAGATTGGGTGGCTTAAAACTGCTGCCAATATGGCCAAATCTAGCCTAATTTTGAGCCAAGAATTTTGGCTATAAATAGGCATTCAATTGCTTTAATAGAGCATGATAAATGAGTGCATGAGAAAAGAAGCATTTTGAGAGAGATTGAGTTCTTTTTTCTTGTAATAAACTCATCATTGTATTTTTTGTCCCCTTTGAGAGTTTTTTTATACTCATCTTAATCATAGTAAATTATTTTGCTCATCATCATCTGTGGATGTAGCCCATATTGGATGAACCACGTAAATATTTGTATTTCTCTTTTTATTGCTTCTTTTGATTTAATTTACTTCTTTTATTTGTCTTGATCCAATATTCCTATCCTGCAAATGCTTTGTTCCTAACGGCTTTCGACCAATGAAGAAAATAATGGTTAACCGATTCCTCCATCCCACAAAAATTGCAATCAGTATTCAAATTAATTTCTCTTTATGCAAGACAAATTTCGCTAGTCACTGTCAAAATGAATTTTTTAATTTTGGCTTCCATATCCAAGTTCCAAATTATGCAAATAAATTATAAATAAATTAGTTATATTATTTTTTAAAATTATAAATATAAATAGAGATATTATTACAATCAAGAATATCTTGAATATGATTATATATTAATTTTAACTATAAATAAAATTATTTATATTATTAAAAATATATATATAATTAATAAAGATGAATTCAATTATTATAACAAAAATTTCTATAAATTTGTTTTAAAATTGATTTCTATTAAAATTTATTTTATTTGAAAGACTAATACTTGTTATAATGTAATTTTTTTAAGATTATTGTTTATTTTTAATTTAAAAAAACTAAAGAATATAAAAATAAATTAATTCTATTATTTATTAAAATAACTTATATAAATGCAAACATTATCATATTTAAAAATAGAGAATATTATTATTTACCATTGAGATTTGATTTATTGTACAAGTATCTTTGAGGTGCAAAAATTAACAATCGACCCCCTCTATTTTATCATATTTACTTATACATACTTCCGTCATATTTTATATTAAAAAAATGTTAGAATATTGAATCTCAATAGTACTAGTACAATAGATCAAATATCAGTGGGTAAATAATAACTTTTTTCTAGATTCTTTTAGACATATTAATAAAGACTACATCATCATTTTACTATAATTTAATGTATTTATAATAGAAAATCTAACAGAAGGATATATTGGTAAAATATGATAAAATAGAAAAGATCGATCGTATAATTTTTGAATATCTGAGGATACTAGTACAAATGTACAGATTGATGTAAACTCAAAGTTTAACTTACAAGTACACAAGCCAATATAATACTGGCAAGTTGATCCCTAGAGTCGATTTCACAATGAATCACTAGCCTAAATCCTTAACTACTCTAATTACCAACTAACACAAAATGAAACCTATACATTCTATTTCCAGCTGGTTCAATTTTGATTGAGAACTAATGTAAATAAGTTATAAATTAAATTGCAAGTGACAATTGAAGAATAAAACCAATGAGATAAAACATACACATTGTTTCACTTCCCCAATTCTGTATTTCTTCTATAATCAAGTTCATAGAATTATTACTCCTCTAGCTATCACATTATGCATTAGTTAATCAATCTAATGAATTAACTAATATTCAATCCATTTTTTAGGTTAGATTATACATGATGTTTCTAATAATCAAACCCTAATATTTTTATTTCTTATTCAATCATTGATGATCAATTAATCATCAAACTAGAAATTAATTCAGTTCAATTGAACTGAAAGGAAATAATTATTAATTCATAAGAATAAATGGAGTTCATACAAAATTGGAGTTGCTAATTGAGCACCCAAGAGAAATTTAGCCTAACATCAATTTTAAACAAACATCCCAATATCAAGTATCAAACTAAACATTACAACTGTAGTAAAAAGAAAATAAAGACTATGAAGCTCCCTTGAATCAATCAAATATGAAGCTTGAGATGGTTGATCTTCAATCATTCAGCTCTAAGATTAATCAACTTCAAAACAACTCAATAATCCACAAAATAAAGAATGAACTACTGAAAAATAATCCTACATGCTCTAGAGATCACTTTCATGTTAAGAAATTGGAAGCAACAAGAAGAAAGTTCAAAGCTTAATAATCATAACTAGCCTTAATCCTAAAGAAAAAAAAAGAAATAAATAGTTTTTAGAGACCTAAACCAAGTCTAATTTCCAAGTACATTATTTCCCTTTTAAAAGATTGAAAACCCCCAAAACAAAAGTGAATTTTTGAGTTTGGACAAATTAGGACCGATTTTGTAGCATCTAGGATCATTGCACGTGTGATAGGGATCTCGAGGTCATAATGACTGTTTATTCTTTCCCTAGTCAGGCATCACATGCCCATGATGGCCATCACACATGTGACAATGGTAGCACCTCTCTTCTTCTCTATAATTAAATTGAGCCGAGCTAAATATTGAGAAGTTTGGGCTTGGTTCATTTAAAACTGTCATAGGCTTGAACTTGGCTCGAGCTCAATTCGATCTTTAATATTTGAGCTCGAGCTTAGCTCGTTTCAAAATTAGTAAGCTCACCAACAACTCATAAATAGCTCGTTTATTATGTTTAATGAGCTTAGCTCAAGTTTGGCTCGTTAATTGATAATGATAAAAACTCAAGTTCGGATCATTAACTAATAATGACAAAAACTTGAGTTCAAACTCGAGCTCGATAACAAAATATAATATAAATGAGCCTTAAACAAACATGTTTGCGAGCTTTTAAACAAAAATGTTCGTAAACTTCTAAATGATCACGTTCGTGAGCTTTTAAATGAACACATTTGCGAACTCTTAAATGAAAATATTTGTGAACTCTTAAATAACCACATTTATGAGCTAACGAACCAAACAACATTAAGCTAGAACTCGAGCTCAATAAGGTTTTTAAGCTCGGATTTGAACTCGAGCTTGGCTAAGATTAACAAACAAATATCTCACGAACAACTTGGTTTATTTACAGCCTTAGTAATGGATATCACTTACATGTGACACTCTTCACATGTAAGTGATAACTATCTTTAATTGCTCTTTTGAACTTCCAATCATTTCCAATAATCATTTCCACTCCAAAACCACCTTTTTCACTCATTTCTCCCTTTTAACCTAAAAACACAAAAATAATATATAAGTATGAAAATCAAACCAAAAAGCAACAACAATCACACAATTAAAACACTAAAACATTACATAATAATATCACAAATATAGACACATAACATATATCATGAATAAATAGTAATTTTCTCTCAAAAATATTATCCATATTTTTATTTATATATTAGTTTGAATTATAAATATTATATATTTATGAAGATTTCATATAAACATTTTTTATATTTTATTATGTGTAAATATATTAAACTAAGCTTAATCCATGCTTTGCGCGGTTATAAACATTTTATCTAATTAATAAATAATTAAAATGTGATTTAAATAAATAAAATAAAAAATGATACATTAATTACATGATTTTTTTTTATTATAAGTAAATCAATATAAATGTACATTGTAAATAAAAACATCTTTGTAATATAATATTAATTTTTATTTTACTTATATTCCTATTTTTGTCACATATAAGAATTTTGAAGCCGCTCTTTAATAATTTTTATTTGAATTACTAGAAAATAAATAAAAATTTATTGATTATTAGACAATTGAATAGAAGTATGAAAGATGATTCGTAAGTTAATTATAATGAAAAATTATAAATAAGTTTATATTTTATATGCATAAAAAAAGAAAATTGAAAATTATAGTAAATATTTTTCATGTAATTTTAATATTTGCACCACAAAAATTTGAAAAATTCTATAATTAAAATTATAAAAAATATTTTTTTAATTGATTATTGTTACTTTGTTTATTTCGACTAACTCTTGCGTTGCATGGTTATATATATAACCAAGTTTGACAAACAAATAACAAAAATATAATTTAAATAAAGAAAATAAAAAAATCTAACCCGTACTAATAAATTGAAAAGAACTCTTTATGACTTGAAAAATACTCCTAAAAGAAGTGATAGGATATGGAAAATCAAATTGCATTTGCAAATTTCTCATTTTAGAAACATGTTCCGAACATATTACCTTTCTCTAAACTTGCATAATATTTAGAATTCTAATCTATCCATTTCAGAAAAGTCCACTCAAATATGAAAAGTGCTCACTAAGAATAAAAAAATTATTTATTAATTGACATTCAAAAAACAACGCTTATAATCTATTAATTCTTATAATCGCATGCCATTTGTTTAATAAATATCTTATTTAAACATATTAATTCATCAATTTGTATTTATAAGGGCATATCATGGTTCCGAACGCGAAAGTTTCTTATTAGGGATATATTAAGTGACATGATATTGCAAATCATAAGTAAATAAATTCAAATGTATACTATAAATTTTGAAAAAACTTCTTTGTATACAACATTGGTTGTCGTGTTAGTTGTGTTCCCATTCTTGTCACAAATAAGGATCTTCAAGCCACTCCTACTTTTAGCTCTTGAAATAGCAACATAGAGTTGATCATGACTAAAAACAGGTCTCGGTAGATATAATCCAACTTGTAATAAAGATTGTCCTTGACTTTTGTTGATTGTCATAGAAAACATATTGATAGCGGAAACTGTTGCCTTTGAAACTTGAACAACAATCGACTATTAGATATACTTAACAATAATCAGGGAATGAATACTTTCTCACCAATATTATTCCCTGAGATTATTTTGCCTTCAACAATTTGATTTCCCAAGTTAGTTATTTGCAATCTCATGCCATTACATAATCCATTAAACTGATCAATGTTCCTTAGTAGCATCACTGGAACACTAATTTTTAATTTCAACTTGTGGTTAGGTAGCCCAGAACACCTGATACTATTCAAGAAATCAAGAGTGTATACCTCATCATCGATCTCTAATAGTGAATCAGACTTATAGATGTTAGATTAGTTAAAAGCTCAATCTAACCCAACGTCTGTATGTGGGATAACCAATGAGAGTCATTTGGATATCAGTATTACCACTATTTGAATAAAAGGTGTTTGTTCAAAGTATGTTGTCCTTCAAAAGAAAGAGTCTCTTCTATAAGAAGATAGTGGAAGCAAGATATAACTTAATAAAATTCAAATATACTCAAGTAGACACGAATCAACTCACAAAGTCCAAATATGTTATTCATATAGATGAAGTAATAATAAGACTTTATGAAATATAAGAGCTTTATAAGTCAAGTAGGATTCGAGTTATTTCTAAGAGATATAGATCTCTTACAAGTGAACAAAATGGTCGTATTGTTCATAGAGGATAATGAGCCTACTACTTATGAAGAGATTCTAAAAAGTTAAGAATATGACCAATGACTATAAGTTATTAGTTGAATATGGATTCCATGTATGTAAACCAAGTGAGGACTTTGGTTGACCCACCTAATAGGACAAAGCCCCATTGGGTGCAAATGGGTTTTCAAGAAGACTGACATGGAAGGTAATGCAGTTGCCTATAAAGCTAGAGTTGGTAGCTAAAAAACATCGTTAAAGACAAAGGTTAGCTTTGATAAGATTTTTTACTCCATATATTATGCTTAAATCCATCATGTAACTCCTAGCCATTGCTACTTATTGTGATCAGATTTTGCAAATAAATAAGATTGAGTATATGTTTAGACCTTTTGATGAGATCATGATTCCTAAAACATACAATGGCTCTATTGTTGTTCCAATCATATTGGATTTACAATACTAGAAATCACTTTTGACTTTGTGATGAATTCCCATATCCAAACCGCTTCCTCAGCTACCTTGGAAGCTTTAATGTACTTTCAGTTGTGTAATTCGCAACCATCACCTGTTTGGAACTCTTCCAATCGACTACACATTCATTTAATGCGAATACATAGCATGAATAGGATTTTGAGTTATCCTTGTTGAATTATATGCTGGCATCCATAATCCTGTTTACCTTAAGCTTACTATCTCCTTAAACTAAGCATCATCCTTATACTTCTCAAGTATTTAAGGATGTCCTTGACAATCACCCATAAAACCTTTACGGGATCATATTGATATCCACTTATAACACTCAGATCTTAATATCCATTGGGCCTAGTACATAGCATAACACAAAGTGCTTCCAATAGCCAAAACTCATAGAGCGTCACTCGTACTCGTCTATTTATCTTATGCCTTTGGACATAAAGGCTTAGAGAGAGTAATCATATTGATCATAAGAATATCTCATGGACTATTTCATGCTAACCACTTTAGCCTCTTAGCTATGTAAACTAAGAAAGATTGTGTAATCTCTTAGATCTATCTTTATAGATCTTAATCCCCTTCTAGTAAGTTACTTTTAAAATCTTCCTTGGAGAAATATTTTAAAGTAATAAATTGACTAACTTAATAAGAACACTATGACACTCCTACTAACCTTCTTGAAAACACAAGATTCATCCACATATTATGAGAAAAACAAACTTTATGATTACCTCATCAATTTGGATATTTCAACTCTCGGACGTTTGCATCAATCCATCAATAGATTTTGCAACTTGCATCATGTTTTGTCATTGTTAGATATGAATCTCTTAGGTTGTGTTATGTCTATATCTTAACTCAAATTTCTATAATGAAACCTGTCTTCATATCCTTTGGCAAAATCTCATCACAATAAGTAGCAATGGCTATGAGTTACATGATAGATTTAAGTATAATATATGGAGTAAAAAGTCTTGTCAAAGCCAACATTTGTCCTTAACGACATTTTTTAACTACCAATTCTAGCTTTATAGGCAACTACATTACCTTCCATGTCAGTCTTCTTAAAGACCCATTTGAATCCAATGAGGCTTTGTCCCATTAGTTAGATCAACCAAAGTCCTTACTCGGTTTACACACATGGAATCCGTATTCGACTTATGGCTTATAGTCATTAGTCAAATTCTGAACTTTTTAGAATCTCTTCATAAGTAGTAGGCTCATTATCCTCAATGAACAATACGACCATTTTGTTCACTTATAAGAGATCTATATCTCGTGGGAACAACTCATATCCTACTTTACTTATAAAGCTCTTGTGTTTCATAAAGTCTTACTGTTACTTCATCTATATGAATAACATATTTAGGCTTTGTCAGTTGATTCATGTCTGCTTGAGTATATTCGAACTTCATTAAGTTCAATCTTGCTCCCACTATCTTCTTATACAAGAGACTTTTTCTTTTGAAAGATAACATACTTTGAGCAAACACCTTTTGTTCAAATAGTGGTAAAACTAATATCCAAATAACTCTCATTGGTTATCCCATATACAGACGTTGGATTAGATTGAGTTTTTAACTAATCCAACATTATCTACTTCTCTTAAGTAGGATAATCCTAAACTTTCATTTATGAAAGAAAAGGCTTTATATTGTTTCATATCTTATAGGGAACAACAACAACTGACTGATAATGTATCATGTTTATCACATAAACATAATCCCATGTGCATGACCATAAAAGGAACTTTAAGGAATTTTAAAAGCTTATTATATATCTCACCATATCTAACAAGGTTCAGCTACTCCTTTTAGCCACATCATTATGTTATGACATATAAGATATTGTTCATTCAGATAAAATCTTATTATATCTTATATGACATTGAAACATTTAGCTTAAGTATTATTTCACTTTGATTTAATCTAAGTGTCTTAATACTTTTATTGAATTGTTCCTCTACTTCATTTTTGAATTCTTTGAATATTTTAAAGGTTTCGAGTTTATATCTCACCATATACAAATACCTGAATTATGAGCGATCATAATTAAGGTAATGAAATAGACAAAACCATTTATGGCATACATGAACATTGGTCCACATACATCTATATATACAAGGTCCATCAGTCTTTTTGCATGTTCATCATTTTTTACTAAAAAGTGATTTTGTTAACTTGCTTAGCAAATGAGATTCACATGTGTCACATGATTCACAATCAAAATACCCCAAGTTACTATAACTCATCTTGTGATTCTCTTTTATATGCCCAAGTTGACAATGCCATAATTTATGGTTTTAGGTCATCAACCCTTTAAATTTAACATTGAGGATAGAATCAAGCATTCCAAAATCGTAAACTCTATTGCATAATGTTTTAGTTTCATAAGGAATATCATTTGACCACACAGAATAACAATTGTTCTTAATAGTCAAATGAAAAACTTTTGTTTAACTATTAAATAAAATTATATTCTTTATTCATAAACTAAAATAAAATTGTAATTGTTTAAAACTTTAAACAAGCTGACTAGAAAGTGTTGAAACTTTATCCTTTATAGCTATTGCAATAACTATTGCTATATGGCCAATGTGCACAGTTTCGACTCTCTTTAAGCATTCTATTGTTTCTTTGGTCTTACATATCTTATATATGTAAGACATATATGTAGTATTTAATACCCATGTGTTTTTACAAGAAACAATGTTATCCTCTTTATCAAATTTACTTGAAATAGAAGGTGCATCTATATGCCTTATCCTTTTGCTTCTTTAAAATTCCAAATATGCTTTGTTATTCCATTTCCATTTTTCAAT